>ML405538.1:0-35911 GCA_005239525.1 Nicotiana knightiana | reverse complement strand
CCGGGCCCGGGCTAAACGGGCCCGGGCTCACGGGTCCAAATATGAGAACCGGCCCCCCACGGGCCTAAAGCCCCCCAAGCCCGGACCCCCCACGGGCCGGCCCGTTTAGCCCGCTAGCCCGTATAGCCCGCGGGCCCGGGTCGGGCCCGGGTCGGGCCCGGCCCACCTGCCACCCTTACCCACCATTGAACCTGAGGGAGATTGCCCAAGAGTTTGTTAGGAGAATGTATCGAGCAATGAAGAGATAGGTAGAACTTGTTGCTAAGGGGAGTACCCTTTTTCCTATTAATGTCACTGCATCACCAGATCATGTAGTATATCAGCACGGTACCGACGCACGTTAGGGATGTGGAGTCGAGGGGCATCGATTAAGTTATTGACCTATCAACCTAAAGTCACCAAGTAAGTCACTCCTTAGTACATCATTATGAACAACACAAAGATTTTTCTTGTTGTATATGTACATCCATATTGAGGAGTTCTCATAAACATGGTCTTAATAAGATGTTGAGTCACAAAACATTTCATGTACCTACTCCTCGAACAAGACGTATTATTCGTGAATCCACTCTATCACTAATTCTCTTATTTACATTCACTTGTGAAATTAAGTTCTATAATTATGTCCTTCAGTTGAGTTATAACTCTAGGATTAATACTTCCCACTTGCTTTCCTAAATTCTCAACAAGGGACTATACCCGATGAATTTCTTAAAAAATCTTTCTATTTAAATGGACAACATCTGCTCACTTGTGCCTATGCATGCACTGTCGTAAGGTTTACCTATGTGGTGTCAAGTTCCATGTAAAGCATCCCAGTGTTGCGATCCTTATCGAGTCACTCTCCTTCTCACTGGTGTATATGGCTTTTATAGTTTGAATAGTCACTCCACTCTCATGTGAATATCATCATGAAACCTTCTCATTGTCTAGTAACATACGAGCATACCTTAACACCTATCATATGAGTGCATGTCAATCGAAATGGTCACCGTGTGCACAAGTCTCTCTGAAAATTGTGATCCTCACATCCCCGTCATAGGAAGATCTTGTGTCTCCATCTTAGTATAACTTTCGTGTCCACTTGGGACATCTCATAGCAAGTAGCTCACCTTGTTCCTAGTATTGTGGTTTCCTGTGACGTGGTCTTGCGTTGCAGTTGGGAGTTAATATAGCAGAAGCATGTCCAACTCATAACAAAAGTTTACTTTCTCTTTATACCTCCACAACATGTGTTAATTGTGTTCCTCAGTTAGTGAATTCATTGAGCTAGTTTCCGAACACTTGTTTGATAACTATGAGAGAACGTGTCCTCCTATGTGTCACTATAACACTTCCTTTCTCATAAATACCCTTAATAGGCTCTCCGTCAAGACTAAATGCACCTTTGGGGGATATAATAGCACAATGCCTACTTCTTATGTTTTCCTGTCTTTCATTAGCATCTAGGTACATCTCGAGTCAAGGTCTATAGAGAACTCATTATGAACATCTGCAAATCTTCCATGATCATTTTATACTGTCTCATTGGGTTCCGTTGCCTTTGCGCACTCGGCTTCTAGAATCATTGATTACGTCATTGTCATGTGCAGGGAGTTTTGCTACCCTTTGCATTCCACCTCCTTAGGTGGATAGGAGTTTTATTTCTCTTTCCCCCCCGGAGCATCATGTTAACCATTAAAATCCCTCTAACCATTACATGATTTCATCCTCATATTAAGATGTCCTAGCTATACGGTTTCACTCGTAAAGGGTTGAGATTAGAAGCTTCCAGGTTTCTGCACATACCATAAGCATACTGATTCATAATACAAGTTGTCATATCTTTAGCTACCTCTATGCTTCATTTGCCTAATAATTGATGTCGTCACAAAGGTTAAACCTGTCAGCATTGTTAGTGATAATCCTCATGTCTCTTAGCATGTAACCCCATGAAACAATATGCTCAGCACCTCAATGGATTCCTAAGTATTTCCATCCAATCATGAACTTTGTTGTCCCTCACTGAATTAAACCTATTAGGTACTGAAGGTTCAGACATGCCAAAGAGCAAGCATCACGTGTGATCACATATATTCGACAGGTAATTTTATAGTCAGCTTATGATAACACATCTTAATAGTAACTGTTGAAGGTCATCAGAGGTTTAGTGTGGGTGTTCGCGAGAGATTTAGAGTTTAGGAGGGTGAACGAGTTATTCTTAATATTTCCCCCTGAAGATGTTATGTGAATTGATAACGAAGGTGAAATAAGTATAGTTCACATTAGGCCTCCCTATGAGTCCGATGTTTCCCCATCGTTGCTCCATGTGTGCCTTGTGTTTTCATGTGCCTATGTCTAAGAAGGTAGTTGGATATACTTTGTGTATAGCTCCCGCGGGTATTATTTAAGGAGACGATAATGGGTAGTTAGCTTATGCGAGGTATCTATTTATCATCCTTGTTAGGTAAACTTGGGAGAAGATATTATTTCCGTGAGCGTGTTATGATGAAGTCTGTAAGTCTAAGAGGCCACCTTGAAGGCCGTAAGTGTCGTGGAAAAAAAATATTTTCTTTTGATTGTATAACAATTGGTTTTGATATGAAAGTTACCTTCTAGGTGACATGATCTAAAAATGTGCAGTCCTTGTCCAGATATCATTAAGATGATGTAGTGCTTGTAATGCCTAGATTAGCGTTAGTATTATACATATACATTGTGGTGCTTTGTCGAGTTGTGAATATGTTGTTAGGATGATTTTGGGTGGTTCTCTGGCAGGTGGATAGGCCATTATACAAAGGAGACGCTGCCGAAATTTTTGAAAAATTTGGGAGTTAGTCAAAATTTAGGGACTTGAGGTAGGTGAGAAAAGAGATATACTATGTTAAGTGTTTGGGCGGTCTCTACTTGTCATTCGAGGACGAATGATCCTAAGCGGGGGAGAATGTAAGGCCCCGGAAAATTTAGCTAAGTAATTTATTATTTCGTGGTAAGCTAATGATAATATTTTAGGTGCTATCAATAGTATGGACATCAATTCGATATGTTAATATGTGTATAAGTCTTTTAATAAGTAATGTAGGGACCACGGAGGGGCCTAAGTCTAAGTTAAGTTGGAAAATTTCATAATAGGCTAAAATTCCAAATGAGTTTGCACAAGTCCACACTTTGAACGAGAATATCTAAATATATATAAGGTTTTATGTGATGAACAATATATCAAATGCAAGTTCTTTGAGTCTAGTTTTTAATGCTTCAAACCGTTCGTCATTTGGACATTCCTACACAAAGTTATGATCAAATTACCAAAAGCAGACGTAATACAATTCTGCAGCCATTATGCGACCATTATGCGATCGCAAAAGTGATTATGCGACCGCAAAATGGCTGCAAACCTGTCCAGTGCAGCCCAGTTCTGGGCACCAATTCTGCGATCCACTTTGCGACCCACATACTTGTTCTGCGGTCCATTATGAGACCGCAGACCCGATTTCGGAGGCTTCTTTTTCTTATTTTCATAACCCGACCCCATTTTGATAAATAGGCTTTGGGGCCATTTTCTAAGGAATTTATAGAGAAGTGAGAGCATTTTAGAGAGGTAATTAGTAACTTAACATCCTAATCATCAATCTTGCACAAATTTTTAAGAATCAAGCATGCTAATCTCTAGCTCATTATCCTTCCGGGTAAGTCCTACTTCTAATATTTCATAGATGAGATTATGAGTTCAAAAATATATGGTGGGGTTAGAAATAGGCCATGCATGTGACACTAAGATATAGTATGTGAGATTAATGAACAATTTTGGGTAGTTCTCGATGAAGTTGGTTGAGGGAAGAATGAATTCCATTATAGGACCTTGTAGTCCATTTCACATGATTAGGAGTTTGATGAAATTTCTAAGAGAGTTACACCATGGGAAATCTTTCTAAATTATTAATCGATTTTCACTATCACCTCATAGATTACTATTGCTAGAGGTGTTGGTACGTTGTAGTAACTTAAAGAAACCTCAACTAGGTATGTTGGCAAAACTTCATCTCTCGGAATTGAATTCCATAATGTTTCCGTAATTTTAAGTATGATGGGCCCAAATCCCTAATTTCGACGTTCCGGGTTATCCCGTATAAACTTATAAACTTGATTTTTCCAAATGAGCTTATCACCGAAAGATACAGGTTTAAAGTATGATTTGCTTATTAAAATGGTATGGCTTTGAGTCGTAATCTAAATGAAAAGTAGTATACTAATTGGGTGAGGAAAACTCGATATGCTTAATACTTCTAATTGCTCCTACGTGTGCTTAATGAATTGATTGAGTATGTCTCGTTGTTGACAATCTATAAAGATACTTTAAAATGAATTAAATAAACTGGGGAAATAGAGTGTGGATAACATATATACTTGTGTCTAGCGAGGCCTATGAAATGAGAAAATATATATGAAATAGATTACGAAACGAGCCTCGACTCAACAAGTTAAGATAACTTCTAAAAGTGGAATTTTCTTAATAACTCTTTGAGGTATGTATGGCTAAACCCCCCTTTTCTTAGGAATCGAACCTATATGGTGCTCCCTTATAAATCGTGTAAGCCTTAATCTTGATTGGTGAAGGAAATAACATTTCAGTGCCATATGCATTCGCATGCTTCCATTGTGCTATGTTGTTACTTGGTGAAGTATTGATGTTATGGAAAACATGTTAAATTTCCAAAGAATGTGACAGTCTCTGCCCCTGATTCGTGTTTGCTCTCATGTGTACTTGATGTTTTGAACTGAATGACTTATTGATGAAATTGATATGGATGTGAAATATGTGGAAAGGAATTGAATTATGAAATGGGTCCTAGTACTGGGTATGAATTAACGATTGTGGCCACTAGCATTAGAAGACTTGAAATATATATGTACAATGAGAAATGAGATGATTGATGAAAATAGAAATGTCTTGAGTAAGACGGCCTAGCCGATCGGGCCGTGATCGGACACCATGACACACACATAGTGGTATTGTGATGTGAAATGAATCGGAATTGAAACATGAATTGAAATAGAAACTGATATTGTAATAAAGTGTCTCCAAGGGAGACGACCTAGCCGATCGGGTCGTGATCGGACTCCGTATAAGAGTATGGTGGTATTGAGGATAATGAGGGGATAATGCTGGTAATTGCCCAAATTAAAGTTAAGATGTTTTCTCGGAAAGCTTATGTGATTCCTTAATTGATATTGTGGTTTTCTTATGTTTCTCATTGAATTCTTGAATTCTTCTTATTGCATTATTGGCCTTTTTTTCCTAAGGGAGATGTGTGTTACCTCCGTATTTTGACAATCGTTAGGTTTCACTTGGGAATTTGGACGTTATTGATTGTGACTTGATTGTTTCTATGGCTTTATTCTTCTTGTATGGTTAATTCTATTTTGAAAGATGATTTTTAGCTTACATACTAGTACTATTCGACGGTACTAACGTCCCTTTTGTCGGGGACACTACATCTTTAATGGATACAGGTGGTTCCACAGTAGGCGATAGTGATCAGCGATAGCGGTATGCTCCTTTCGGCTAATTTGGTGATCCCCACTTTATCTCGGGGTCCTGTATCATTTGGTTATGGTGTATTTTTCATTTGAGATATAGCCGGAGCCTTGTTGCCGACATTTCCATATTTCTCTTGAGTTGTATTTAGAGGCTCCGTAGACAGGTTGTGGGTGGTGTCGGTTATTGGAATTAAACTAGAAATATTCCTATTTGGAAAATATGTTTTTCATCATATCTATAAACAAAATTGTTATATTCTGGATATCATGGTTGAAACTGATAATGAAAACAAAATAGAAGTGAATGAAGTATTTACAAAGTATGATTAATGGAATTCATATTTTTTTATTCATGAATTAGTTTGGGTAGAATGAAACCTAACAGGCTTGCTCGGTCGGGTTTACTCGGTTGAGCGCCAGTCGCGCCCCTCAGTTTTGGGGCATGACAATATCATTATGGATTCCACATTTAAGTATCAAGAAGGTGAAAAAAATGTCTTTAGATTCACAGAAGGTCTTTTCAGAGTTAGTGTCTCGGTTGTGATACTTTTGGGGGTGCTTAGGAGGGACTACAACGGCGTATGGGCCTTAGGACGGTGTGGTTTTATTCTAGGATCTCTTGTGGTGAGCTTTGGGTAAGGATCGTGGTGTTCTGGCAAGGAGAAGTGTCAACTTGAGGGTAATTCGGAAGGAACTCAGAGAAATAGAATAACTTAGTAGTAGGTTGGATCAGTATTGTAATGGTAACTTGTGATGTGGTGAGTGTTAACAGGTGTTTTGTGGCACTACTCTTGGGTTTGGAGACCTGAGCGGTTTGGTTGAGTTATAGATATTCAGTTCTAATATCTTGGTTATGTGAAAATGGATTTCAAAGTATTCTCGATGGTTTCTACCACGGTTTGAGATAGATACCAGCGTGAGAAGCATGCTGTGTATTATGATTTTCTATGGATGAGATAATGTGAAAGGTTCCTGGCTAATTGAGTATGTAGTTTGCTTGTGACTCAGAGTTGATAATGAGGTTCTCATCTTTTCATATGATGGCCTGATCGAGGCGGCGTGTGGTGTGAGATTGGGATTTGCATGTGTGACTATAAGATTCAGTTTTAAGAGGAAGGTCATGAGTTTATGCAGCAAAAATGATTTCAGATGTCGGTACTATTTGGTATTACCTGAGAAGAGTGTACATTTAGAAGGCGCACTGAGTTTTGACTCATGGATGCTTCATTGATATTGCGATGCTCGCCTGGTTGATCGACTGCTGATATCCAGATTTTTGCTATGTGTCATGGAAGAATTATAGAAGTATTTCTCATGGGGGTGATTATGTATGATAGATGTGTTAGTCATTCAAGTGGCGGGGTTGGGATAGACTTTGGTGATTCATGTGTTCTATGGATGTGGAGACTGGGAGGTCTCAAAAGCAGATTGTTTCGGGGTTGGGGACTGTGAAAGGTAGTACATATTATGGTTAGGTTATTATGGACTTTTGGAGGACAATTTATCCATCTGGGGATGCCCGAAGTTGATTTGGGTGCCCATTGGTAGGCCCGAGAAGGATATGTATTCTACGCCGGATCGGATTTATTGACTCGACACCGTTATTGCAGCAAGGTGTGTCATTCAGTTAGAGTGATCTTGTTCATGTTCTTATATGTTCTATATGTCACTCTTCTATGCTACGAGAGATTGTGATTTGTTGGTTATATGCACGCATGATGTGGTTCTGTACGGGCCTTGTTGCGTAATTAGAGAAATATGGTTATTTGGGTGTTGAATGGTTGATTGTGTCTTTGTTATGGTTATGCACTTGTGTACATGATGTCGAATTACTTGTGGTTGTTGGTTTTGAGCATTGGGCGCGAGGTATTTCATATGGATCGGTGTTTGGATGGGTCATGTATTGCAATGGGTTATGATGAGATATGATCCTTTGTGATAGATTCGTGTGTTTTGGGTTATACGATGTGTTATGGGGAGTATTATTAGAAGTCAGCTTAGAATTTGAGCTATGGATTCTAGTTGGGCGAGAGAGCTCCATGACTTGTTGACTGATGAGGTTATGAGTCTCTGCGTGTTTCTTTCATCATCGGTAGTATACGAAAGTTTTGAATGAGGTTTTATTTGAGGTGAGGTTTATTACCGGTATTAGGTATTTTTTTTTCAGATGTTGTGGTCAGAAGTTAGTGTTGTGATCATTTGAGTTATGTGGTATATCATGTTATTGCATCTTGGGTTTTCGTTATTGCTTGATACAGCTTGTTCAGACTTATACAGTGTGTAGGTGCGAGATTCAGATCTTGTAAGGAATTTCAGATGTTGGAAATTCGGTTCCAAGGTTTATGGGCTAAGGTTAAATTAAGGATCTTCAGTTATGTGGTGCCGTCAAGCTTATACAAATTGGGGCGACGTGGGATCATCCCCGGATATGTGGATGGTAAGGTTACATAACGATTTGATGGCTTTGGAATGAATCTTGGCACGTTCGAAGACGAACATATGTTTGAGTGAGGGAGAATGTAACGACCCAATCGGTCGTTTTGAGCATTAGCATTCTGTTTAGCTATTTGGAGTCTCGATTAGCTTCGTATGATGTATTATGACTTGTGTGTATCGTCGGTTTAGGTTTTTAGGTGTTTCAGAATTAGCTTTGAAGAATGAATTTCATGTTTGAAGCTTTAAGTTGGAAGAGTTGACCTAGTTTGAGTTTTTAGTATTTGACCTCGATTCGGAGTTTTGATAGTTCCGTTAGTTTCGAATGGTGGTTTTGGACTCGGACGTATGCCCAGATTTGCATAAGTTTGACCGAGAGTTGACTTTGATGATATCAGGCTCAGATTGTGGTTCCGAGAATTAGAATAGCTTTGTTATGTCATTTGGGGATTGTGTGAAAAATTTGAGTTCATTCCGTATTTATTTGATGTGTATCGGCACGAGTTTTGGAAGTTGAAAGATTCAAAAATTTTTATGTTGTATTTGATGTGCGATTTGTCGTTTCGATGTTGTTATGCATGATTTGAGGCCTCGAGTAGATCTGTGTTATGTAATGGAACTTTTTGGTATATTTGGACGGGGTCACGAAGGGCTCAGGTGAGTTTCGGATGGGATTCAGATCATTTTAGAAATATTTTGTTAAGGCTGGTTTGGCAGGGAATTCTGGTATGACCGCACATGCAGTGGTATGGGCGCAGGTGCGGAGCTGCAAAAGCGGCAGAGTAATTGCAGAAGCGGAAGGTACAGTTAGGAGCAGGAGTCCGCAAATGCAGAAGTTTCGAGCGAATAGGAGCTCGCACATGCGATATCGTAGAAGCGGAGAATTGTTCCGCAGGTGTGAGGGATCAGCTGTTAACTGAAGTCCTCAGAAGCGAAACCTGTGTCGCAGAAGCGGCTATTGTTTCACAAATGCAAAATTTCCAGGGCAGAAGCTATAAAATCTAGGGTTGTCCATTTTTATCATATATATAGATCTCGGATTTGGGCAATTTTCAATACTTGGATTGGGGTAAGTGTTCTACACTTGTTTTTGATTGTATGTGGTGAATCTATCTTTATTTTTGGTAATTGGATTATGAATTTTAAAGAGAAATTGGGGGTGCATAAAGTGAATTTTCAAGTTTTGAGCATTGATTCAAAGTCGAATTTGAGTGAAATTAGTATGGTTGGTCTTGTAATTGAATGTGTTGTCGGATTTTTTGAGTTTTGTCGGGGTTCCGAGGTGCGGGCCCGAGTTTGACTATTTGGTTAACTTTGAGTAAATGGGTAAAGATTCGATATTTATCATTTGGGATTGTTTCTTTAGGCATTAATTGATGTTTTTGAGTTGCTTTTGGCTAGTTTCGAGTCGTTCGGAGGTAGATACGCACATCATAGAATTTCTAGAGTGCCGTTTGACTTGCTCAACATTTATCTTAGCTTGTTTGAGGTAAGCATCCTATCTAAACTTGGTTGAGGCACTAGTTGCCTAAATTATTTATGACAACTACATGCTATGGGTGCGCATATGTATGGGGTTGAAACTCATGTGCGAGCACCGAGGTATTTATCCAGCTCGGGGTAGTGCTTAGCCTATGATATGGCTAAAGTTGACTGTTAAGCTTTAAGCTATAATGTTTCTCATATTTGTATTGTTGTTGTGAAATTCTTGAGCCATACTTGAGGTTAGGAAGAGGCTAATTCCCTAAATAAACTTGGTAATTACTATTTCTATGATAAATTGCTGATTGAGCTATGATAACATACATTGCACATCCCTACACTTTAGTATGTTATTATACCAGTCCAGGAGCATGAAATATGATATTTAACAATCATACACATGTGTTCTTGTATACTTGCTTCTGTGTGATACAATTTGGACTGGATGCATGTGACCACGCCGAACGGATTGTGCTAATATGCCTTTGACCATGCCAGGAGGATTATGATATTGTGCCTGTGACCATGCTGGGCGAATTTCGATACCATAATATGTGAGTTGTCCGTGCATCACGTGAGTTGTCCGTGCGAATCCAAATATTGATACTATAACATGTGAGTTGTCCGTGCAACACGTGAGTTGTCCGTGCAGATCCAGACATTGATACTATAGCACGTGAGTTGTCCGTGAAACGCATGAGTTATCCGTGCGGATCCTGATATTGATACTATAACACGTGAGTTGTAATGTTTGTTTAAGAGGGGGAGGATGTAACGACCCGACCAGTCGTTTAGAGAGTTGTAGCGTTGTTCCCCTATTTTTCTGCTCATTTTTGTGCTTTACTATTGTCTTATGACTTATCGAGGTAGTTGGTTCGGGTCCGGAAAGATTTTGGAATGAATTGAGACACTTAGTATCATAATGGGAAACTTAAGTTGGAAAAGTTGATCGGATATTGACTTATGTGTAAACAATCTTGAATTTGAATTTTGATGGTTCTGTCATCTCCGTTGGGTATTTTGGACTTAGGAGTGTGTCCGGATTGGGATTTAGAGGTACATAGTGAAATTAGGCTTTAAATGGCGAAAGTTGGATTTTTGGAAAATTTGACCGGTAGTGGACCTTTTGATATCGGGGTCGGATTGGATTTCTAGAAGTTGGAGTAAGTTAGTGGTGTCATTTGTGACTTTTGCGCAAAATTTGAGGTCAATCGGACGTGATTTGATAGGTTTCAGCGTCATTTGTAGAATTTGGAAATTTCAAAGTTCATTAGGCTTGAATCTACGTGCGATTCGTGCTTTTAATGTTGTTGGTGGTTTGAGGATTCGACTAAGTTCGTATGATGTTTTAAGACGTGTTGGTATGTTTGATTGAGGTCTCGGGGGCCTCGGGTTGATTTCGGGTGATTAACGGATCGAGTTTTGAAGTTGAAGAGTTGCTGAAGTTTGAGGTTTTCTGGTGTAATCGCACCTGCGGAGTGGGCACCGCAGGTGCGAGCCTGCAGAAGCGGGAAGGGAGATGCAGAAGCGGCCGAGGAAGGAAATGGCAGAGGTCGCAAGTGCGAGGTCCTTTCCGCACCCACGAGGGTGCATAAGCGGTTGAAGGAGTGAGGGGTGTAGTCTGTTTCCACAAAAGCAGATCGTTAGCCGCAGAAGAGCCTCCGTAGGTGCAGAGTTTCCACCGGAAAAGAGGATTTTGGGACCACAAGTGCGGTTTAACTGGGCAGATCCTATATAAGCGAAGGTTCCGAAATCTTCACCATTTCTAACATTTTGAGCTCGGATTTGGAGATTTTTTAGAGGGTTTTTGAAGAGATTCTTGAGGTAAGTTCCTTGTGTTCATTTTTATTCAATACATTTGGTTCCCTATTGATTTTCCCACCTAGTTGGTATGTTTTTGAGGTGAAATTTGGGGGTTTGAGGCTAGGGATTTAGAGAGTTGATTTTGGGGGTTAGAGTGGCAATTTGATGTCGGATTTGACAAATTTGATATGGTTAGACTCGTGGTCGAATGGCTTTCAGGTTTTGTGACTTTTGTTGGATTTTGAGATGTGGGCCCAGGGGCCAGCTTGAAGCCGATTTGGATTTTGATTCATAATTTTGTATTTTTTTTGTGGAATTGATTCCTTTAGCCCGTATTGATTGTATTGTACTGCTTGTGGCTAGATTTGGGTCATCCGAAGGCTGAGTTGCGAGGCAAGGGCGTATTGGAGTAGAGTTTTAGCTCGGATTGAGGTAAGTAAAAGTTCTAAATCTGGTTTTGAGGGTATGAAACCCCAGATTATGTGTTATGTGATAGTTTTGGGGGTGACACGCATGCTAGGTGACAGGCGTGTGGGCGTGCACCGTAGGAATTGTGACTTGGTTCATTCCGTGAAACTGTAAAGTTGAATAACTTGTTGTCAGCTATACGCTCTCCATGTTCTATAGAAATTTAATTGTAAATCATGTTAGAAATCATGTTTAGGCTATGTGTTGGTACTGTAGAGACCCACAGAGTCCGTAATACCTGTTGAGTTTCTTGCTAATTGCTACTTGTACTCAGTCATAGTATTACTTGCATATTATACATCCGTCTCTATTATTCCTTGTTGATACATTATATCATTTCTGTTTGGGCTGATTTTCTATGTTAACTGAGAGCCCGTGAGACTAGAGAGGTTGATGATTGAGTAAGGCCGAGGTCCTGATTGTGAGGTATTGATACCATAGCACATGAGTTGTCCGTGTGGATCCAGATATTTATACTGTAGCACGTGAGTTGTCCGTGCGGATCCTGATATGATACTGTAGCACGTGAATTGTCCCTGCGGATCCTGATATGATACTGTAGCACGTGAGTTGTCCGTGCATATAGCGCTTGGGCTGTAGTATCCCCTCCGTATTCTGTACACCCCCAGTGAGTGCAGGTAATATTGAGTGCGAGTATTGAGGGCTGAGTGCCGAGTGCCGAGTGCCGAGTGATGAGCTATTGAGAAAGTCCGAGTAATTGTTTCCCTGAGAGGTTGTATTTTCTTTTATTGTTGTCATACATACCTGTCATATATCACTGTTTGAACTTATGGGAGATATTATATCCGGCTTTTACTTGAACTTGGCTTGTATAAACTGATTTGACTTAAATTGCCGGATTTGAAAGCATGCCTATTTTTCCTTGTTGAAACTATTGGAAATGAACTATAATTTGTATAACTCGTCACTATCTTCAGTTCTTTATTTAGTATTGTTACTTATTGAGTTGGTTGTACTCACGCTTCACCCTGTACCTCGTGTGCAAATCCAAGTGCTTCCTGTCACGGCGACTGCTGAGTGAGGAGTCGAGATTTCGGAGACTATCGAGGTAGCTGCTTAGCGTTCGCAGGCCTTGAATCTCCTTCATTATCTTTATTTGTATTTCAGTTCTTATTCATTAGTCATTGTAGTAGACTGTATCTCGGTACAGATGCTCACGTACTCGGTGACACCCCGATTTTGGGAGAGATTTGTATTGCGTTACGGATTTATTTCTATTTTTAAAAGGTTTCCTTAAATATTAATTGCTTCCGTATAATTTTTAAAGTTTTTTTACTGTGTTGAGATGATTGATTTATGGCTTGCCTAGTTCCACGATAGGCACCATCATGACGGTTGATTTTTGGGTCGTGACATAGAGTAAAGCAAAAAATAAGTAAATATCTATTGAAGACCTTTGGTCTTATGTAACTCCTCTCACCTTTCATTATTATTTAAATGTTATTCATAAATAATATTTATTAGAAAATGTATTAGATTAGATAGTAGTAAACTTATGAACTTTAACAAATTATCTTCCATTAAATAAAAAGAAAATATGAAATGAAAAGGGTAGAAACTAAAAATAGGAAGAAAAAAAAACAGGAGAGAGAATGAAGTGACATTGGAAATTATGGAGCCCCTTTGTTATCTTTTTCTTCTTCTATTTCTTTGCAAAATTTCCTTTGCTTCTTCTATTCATAACACATCCTATAATTTGAAAAACATAATGAACTCATCAAAACAAAAAATAAAAAACCTTCCAAATACCCGAGAAGCAAAAGGTTCGAAAATGGAGAAGGGGAAAACTTATTTTTATGTACACTTATAATGTTGAAAATATTCGTTTTTGATCGTTTCATGTGATGAACATTGCAAGAGCAATATGCTTCCATTACTTTTTTCCTCAGTCAAATTACTCCAGCTATAGGTTAATAGGTTATCATGATAGTTAATTATACAAATAGACAAAAATTGATGACTTAACCCGAAAAGGTACTGAAAAGAAAGAAATTGTTTCCCGAAGAACAATGAAGAAGTTCTTTCATCTGAATCTGTACAAAACTCTTCATTTTGTTGGACTTTGTTATACATCTGTTAAAAAACCGCAGAGTCAATTTTTTTTAAGAAAAACATAATTTACCTTCTCACAAATTAAGCAGCATGCTATAATGATATGCGGGCCTTCTAACATTGCTTATTCTTAAAATTCAAAATAAATGATGAAATAAAGAAGAAAAATAAAAAATACCTATAACTTACTTGGATCAAATAAATAAAAAATTAAAAAATCAAAAATTCATCTTGTTTCAAATGCTTTGTTCTATCGAATAACTTTGAGAGATAAAGGATCCTGTTACCAGAAAAATGAGAAGAAAAATGTAACATCCCGTAAATTTGATTTAGGTATGAATGTGTTAAATGAGTAGTAATATTATATTTGGACATGTGAAATTCTATCGATATGAGTATGGATGGAAATAGTTATTTTAGAATCAAGAAAGATAGTGAGGTGTAGAAGATTTGATAAAATCTACTAAGTTTACGAAAGGTCTGTCGTGCAGCAAGATTTAGTAAAGGTGTGTAAGGAATATGGGAAAACTCAAATCAAAAAAGTTGTAGGCCCTTAAAATATCTTTCCAACGATATATTGTGCAGCCCGAACGGATCTCTGTGCAAAATGTTATGTGTGTTTTACGGAGCAGTGCACAATATGTGCGTCCAGGTGCGCGCCAGGTGCTCACGTGCGCGGCCACACACTTATGGCAATGCTACTGCATTTTTTGCGCATTCAGGTGCGCAGGGGCGCACCTGGTGGGTCATTTTTAAAGCCTACTTCGTCCCCCACACACCCAAATCACAAAAACTTGCTTTGGAAAGGAAAGCTATCAAGAACCTAACCTCCCCCAAAGTCCCTCCACCATCCAAGGTGAGTTTCAATGGTGATTTTAAGTTAATTGCAATTCTTCAACACCTTATTAACATGGGTAAACCCTTCAAATCATTATATATTCGATTGGGATCATTCTTGAGAAAGGAAACTCTAGGACTCAAATTCAAGAGGATTGAACGTCGAAAAGATAATATCTTCACCCTTACTTGATTATAGTACTGGATTAATGATTATAGACTCTAGTTCATGGGATATGAGTTGATGGATTTGACAAAAAATCATGAATGATTATAGGTTTGGGTTGTTGATTGTTGATTATTGATTAATGGTGTTGTTTATCTTATGGGTGATGAATAATGATGTTGATTATAAACATTTGAGATTTTATAATTTATCTAGGAGCAAGAGAATGGGTTATTGGGGGTAGGAACACCATTAATAAGGATTATACCCACCAAACGTATGATAAAATGCCTAAGTGATCAAAACATGAGTATTATTGCTAATATGGAATCCAATTGACTTGTATTGCTATAGATTAAAGTTGAAAGGGTTGTCAAATGTTGAATTAGGCTCAAAAGCAGGAAGTTAAGGTATGTGGGGCTAACTCTTTACGCTTGGAAATGTTTATGATTCTTTCTACGTCTCATTATTATGACTATTACAAATTTTCTCAGAAAGTAATTATGCCTCAGTTCCATGAATATTGTAGAACCTTTATTCTCTAGATGACGTGGTTTCATAATTCATTCAATATCACATGAGTCTCACTTATGACACATCCTTTTATTATGAATACACATTCCAGTTGAGTCCTATTCAGCATTTCAGTATCATGTAACTCAACATGGTTCAGTATTTCATTATCATGTATTGTATTATGATTCTCAGTTCCTTATTTTAAATCTTGAATGTTGAACACCTGTATTTGGGCCTGAGGCCGTAGTTCATGCTTTATGCATATTTGGGCCTGAGGCTGTAGTTTATGCTTTATGCATCTTTGGGCTTGAGGCCGTAGTTATGTATATATATACTTGGGTCGGAGGCCATAGCTTGTGCACATATATATTGGGCCTGAGGCCGTAGTTTATCAGATAAACAGGTTGTTCATCGTTCAGAAGAGGGAGTATTCATATCCTTACTTCCTTGTTCAGTTATCAGTTTATCAACTAGCAGTTCGGTTTCAGTTTCAGTATTTACAGTTCTTCCCTTCAATTGTTTTACACACCAGTGCAATTCAAATGTACTGACGTCCCTTTTTTCCCAAGGCCTGCATCTCGCGATGCAGGTAACGATTTACAAGTTGACGATTCTACTTGCTAGGTCATCTTGTATCAGCTGTTGGTGAGCCAGTCTTTCGGGGCATTATCCCTCCCTTTTTCCATCTTTATAGCATTTCAGTTAATAAGGTGTACCGGGACCTTGACCCGGTAAACATTTAACATTTCAATTTTCTTTAGATGCTTCGTAGACTATAGCCCAGTCAGTCAGATATTAGCAGGTTTTTTATGTGTTAGCCTTGTCGGCTACTCGTTTATACTTGCAGACTTTCAGTACTTTCGACATTTATGATATTGCTGTCACACGCTTTAGTCGATCAACATGTTGCATGTTTATATTCAGATTACAGTTATACCACATGTTAATCTAATCACCCAGTTGGTTCATTCGGTCATATGTAGTTAGGTACCGTGTAACGTATTATGCCCGGACCATGGTTATGACAAAAAAATGTAAGAAATTCATTAAAGGGAGGTTGACGTAGGAAGAGTATATTAAGGTGGGAAGAGTACATTAAGGTGTTATTAGGAGAATTAAAGTAGGTAGTTATTCATTTTTCAGTTTTTATCAGCTATGCACATTTGTGTATCATAAACATTAGGTTACTGCTCAGCAACGTGGCTTTGACTCAATTAGGCGATAACTGGGCTTTATTGCCAAGGAACATTTCTTTTGTTAATACATACATATAATTAGTAGATTGTTATATAGTGAAATGAAGGGGGAAATTAGGAATGGCGGGCGGTGCGGGTGCAGGGCGAGTTCTGTCTGAATCTGCGATTTCAACCCGCCCCGCCCCGCATAGGATTTAAACCCGCATTCACCCGCCTCGCAACCGCAATTTTTTTTTTAAAAAAAACATTCTTTCTTTTTCAGAATAAATATAATTTTTTAACAAAAAAATTATTTATATCCAAATTGTTCTCTCTTCCATATACTTAGCTTTTTTAAAGTAGCCTTTTTTGCTTGTCAGTGCTTTTCAATACACATAAGGACCAAATTGAATCTTATGCATGCCCATTTTTGTGCCTCGAACAGGTGACCTACTAGTCACATGACGAAAATTGTTACGATTGCGCCAAACTTTTTCTTCTGCTAATTAACACATATAATCACCTTAATTTATCACTAATCCTAATAAATTAATATGGTTTATTGAGAATATCCATTACACACAAAAAATTAACGCATGCACTGCAACTAATGTGGAGTTCGAGAACTACAAGACAAAGAAAAGCTAAATTAATTTCCAATAATGCTACCTCAACTCTTTTCTTCATATCAGGCCAGAATCTCATGCTTACATGTGCTCAACTATTATCACGAAATATGACATTCTGTGCATAAATCACAGTTGAAAATCAGTATCTGAGATTGAAAATTAGCATTGCCCTGGTTAATAGAAGTAACAAAAGGGACAGTGAACATATGAAACCCGCGACCCGCCTTTATGTCTATTAGTTTAAAAAATTAAATCCCCTATTTAAAAATCGAACCCGCTCCACCCCGCCTCGTAACCGTAGATTCTCAAGTCCGCACTGGCCCGCCAACGTTCAAACCCGCCCCGCATCATCCTAGGGGAAATGCAAAAAAAATGAGAAAATAGTCAAATAAGAATGTTGGCCATAGAGAGGCGCCATATTACCTTGTCTATGACTAACTTTATATTATATATAGATAAATATGACTCTATTAAGCACAAAGCCGAATTGTGTCTCGTGTCTCAAAGTTTAGCTACTTTTTGGATGACTTCTAAGGACCTTGATTCATATTTACCTTGTTGGCTCAAGTGAAGTTTGTTTTGATGTTTGACAAAGGAATTCAAGCATGAACCAAGTTCATACACAGTGTACACAAATACGGGAAGATTCAAGCATAACGGATGCACGTGAAGGAGATAAGGTCAAGTTGTCATATCTGATATCTCGTTATCGAAAAGGTTGCATAAGTGATAAGGAGGACTCCTTACTCGAGAAAACAATATCCTAGATAAGAGAGGAGTTATAAGTTGAAGATAACTAGAACTCTTCCACCATGGAAGAGAAGCATTAGAACTCTAGTTATTTCCTACTCTACTAATTCTATAAATTGCAGGATGTTCTCACTGTACAGGTACACACAAACACTGAAGTTAAACCTGAGTTGAGAACAAAATAGCAAGGCATTTTGCAAACAATTCTTGTGTGATATCTGAAGCTACATGAACCAGATAGAAGGACCAGTTCCAAGTGTCTGTCTTTTATTCTAGTTCAATTGTAATAGGGTGCTCATATTGTACCTTGCAGCTTTATCTAGAGGCAATTGTATTAGGTCCTCTGAGTATTCAATTAAGAGTTAACTTGAAGTTGCCGCAACAGTTAAAGGTTGGTCGCTACAACGGGATTAGAGGTAATCCTGATGTTTACAAAGAGTTTTGTAAATGCTGTTTTGGCTCAGTGATTTAGTGAAGTGTTGAGGAAAATCCTACTGAGTAGTAGGTCGTGGTTTTTCACCTTTTGAGCCGGGTATTTTCCACGTAAAAATACTTGTGTTCTTTACTTTCCGCATTTACTAGTTCTGCACAGTAGTATAAGGAACACATAGAAGAATCAAGTCCTTATATAATCAGTGCACGCGAAAATTGGATACCACACAAATCACCTCCCCCCTCCCTCCTCCCCCCTCCCCCCTTCCCTCTTGTGTGGCATTGAAGTATAAAACATCATACCTTTTCTTATCTTAGAAGCCTTGAGAGGAAGTGATAAATAAAAAATATATACTACTTTTATTCCAATTTATCTGAACCTACAATAATTTAAGAAAATAGAGAAAACTTTTGACACTTATGATATAGAACATTCTATAAATATTCATGTGGTTATAATTGATAATAAAAAACAATTTTTTTAAAGTTGAATTGTTTTAGAAAGAATTTATTCTTTTTAAACCGACTAAAAAGGAAGTAAGTTAATTTTTTGTAAACGGAGTAAATTCCATTACCTAAACGTAATATATTCCCACTACTTTAGTTATTTGTTATGCAACATCAACGGTACGACAATTCAAATCAAATAAACTCAAGATAGCCTAATATGAGTGTGACAACAGCTTACTAAACTAAGTTGGTAAGCTTTAGAATTTTATTTTCTTGCACTAGAATTATTAGGGGCACTTATCGGGTAGATTAGGCGGATATTTACAATAACGGTTTGGCTTATCGGTTATCGATTTTTAAGTGTAGTAATCCGCTAGTCAACAAATAAGACATCAGACGGATTGATATCGGATTAACGATTCTCGGACAGTTACCGGATTATCGATTAAGGAAAAGTTTGGAGTAAAACATCATATCTGCTTTTGTCTTTGCAATAATTCTGGATGAAGTAAATGAAGTCCTTTGTATTGGAAACTGAACTAACTGAGCAAGACTAGAAAATAGAAACTAAACCCAATAAAGATACTATTCAAAGCTGCACTAACTGAAAGGCTAAAATTTCTTGATTTTGCTTTGTCATTGGAAATCAAATTCATTCAAAGCTGGAGTGGGTGTAGTATTTGGGTAACGAGATTTTCAACCACCTTGAGCTTAAATCACATACTTGTATGTATGGAAGTAGCAGAGTAGCAGTACTACTCTGCCCCAACTAACTTAAATCCCATCCAACATTAAGGTCTATGTTACCAGATCATGACTGGTTTCATATACCTTGGACCGACCAATAAATATGGAGTACTTTATATACATAGAGGTAAAAATATAAATATAAAAATTCTTAACGTGTTAACAGTTTATTCAATAAGAATATTGAGTAATCCGCCCTTAAACCATTAAGCCGTTAATTATAAAATTTCAATTCGTTCACCAGTCATTAACCCGATAATTCGAAACCAATAAGCCATAAGCTGTTTTTGCGGCTCGGTTAATGGTTACGGTTCGGTTTGCAACAGCCCTAACTAGAATGACACTTGGGCACGTTTGTAACAATGTTTGGAAGGAGAGGGAGTGGTAAAAACTAAGAGGTAGTACATACGAAATTGCATCAAGACAAAGCCTAATATTCTTATCACTGTTTACATTTGTTCAAACTTCAGTAACAAAGTAGTATTAGCAAATAGCAATTAGCAACAATATATTTCGATTTGTTTCTCAAATGAGAAAAGGTAGCTCATAATTTCAAATACCTCCTCTTATTATCAGGAGCTTTAATTTTACATCACTTCCAGTCATGTATGGTTGCTATACTTCCCTCTCTCTCTTCTACTCTTTCTTTCCTTAAAACAATATTTCACTCCATTTCTTTCTGTTCTATCTTCAACAGTGTGCATGAAAGACAAGAGAAACCATATGTGTTCTCCTTTTTTGTTCCGGAGTCCTTTCTCTTCTTTCCATCTCCTTTTTAACAGTGCAAACAAACTGCAAAGTGTATGAGATTTGGTCACATTTTATTCATGACATGGTCTAGATTGGTGTTAGTATGGATACGGAAAAATCATTCTAGTATTAAATAGAATAGACATAGACAAGGGAAGAATAAACATAGATAGAAATACATAGCGGAAGAATTAACAACAACAACAATAAACCTAGTATATTCTCATAAATGGGGTTTATGCACACCTTACCCCTGCCTTATAAAGATAGAGAGGCTGTTTCCGATAGACCCTCGGCTCAAGGAACAATGGAGATAAAGCAACAAGTAGCAAACAATAGTAACAGCAATGTATTATGGTAACGGGTGCGAATGACACAACATGTAATAGCAAAGAACCATGAATAAGATAATATAAAAATAGTTCTAGTACTACTGATAAGCCTAGGAGGAACACACTACTATATGTCAACCTACAATCCTAATCCTCGACCTCCAAACCTTTCTATCGTGGGTCATATCCTCGGTAAGCTGAAACAATGACATGTGCTGCCTAACTAACTCTCCCCAATATTTCTTAGGCATGCCCTTTCCGGACAACCTTTCACACCTCGTGATCGGAGCATCTATGTCTCTCCTTTTCACATGCCCGAATCAACTTGAAACCTTTAGGCTCCAGCATCTGTCTCCAAACTTCCAACCTAGCGTTAACTCCGTCTCGCATCTCATCCATCATGACTATGTCATCAGCGAATAACATACACCATGACACCTCCCTTGTATGTGGAAGAATTAAGAAAAAAAAAAAAACTTACACCTTTGGCACGTGTGGATCAATATTTTAGATGACAAATCGATTCTAACATGGAACATTAAAGATACTTCTTCCTTCTTTTTCTTTTTCTTTCCGTGTAAAATGCTACAGCAGGAATAACCAGCTAACGAACATCACAAACACTAAGGTCCAATAAATTGGGGAACCAGCATTTTAGGCTTATTCGTCCAGTTCTTTTGCTTTCAATCATATCCATAGATTATACAATACTTCAAAATCATACACTTTTCATACAAACATCTTCTGACATATATCTTTTGGTGTTCGATTGATGTAGTAAAAACATTCTTACATAAGCATCATGCTCATTCACCATGTCAAAGTAATCCGTAAACCGTTTGCTTTTTAAAAAAATGTTATCTGATTAAGCATCTGAGTTTGACCTAAATCATTACTAGTTTAAAGTAGTCCAATCCATAAAATGTCATCCTCCAAATGCTGACCACCATATGCAAACAAGAAAGAGAAGCAATTAGATACTAATAGGTTTTCTCCCTCTTGTCTTCATATCCAGGCCAAACTTGCAGCCGTAAAGCTGCATCATGGTTACTTAAAATATATTTGCTTAGTTCTGTTCTCAGGCTTGCTTAACTCAACATGCACTCCTAAATGATACTCGTGACTGAGCCATAGACAATATCAAGGCAAAAAGGTTCAATGTAATAAACAGTTTTGTGTCTGTTCACACATATTTGAAGCTGGTTGTAATTTACGCTAATGCTGTCTAAACATAATTCTCAATGCTGTCTAAACATAGTACCATCTAATTCTCTAATATGAATAACCAGAGTATCTACAAATAACAGTATCAACAGACATAGGCAGATCAAGAATTCTTGCAACTGCATAAAAAAGCTATATTTGTATACCTTTCCTTTAGCTATTTGTACACAAGTTACTCGTCCGCATCCTAATTTGGAATGTCATTGATATGTTTCAAGATGATTCACCATTTAATTGTGTGACACGTGATGTTATAGAACTAACAATGGAAGTGTAAATTCGGTCAAGCTGAAGCATATGTAAATCAAGAAACATATTCTGGTGTGAAATTTTGAACAACGAATTTACCATACTGCACTTGAGTGTGTTCTCTTAGTTGAGGTTCCACTTTCTACATTTGCAATGAACCTTGGCAAGAGCAGCCATGTAATCATCAGATCTGATAATGAATATTAATAAGACGCTCTTCGTCATGCTTTCATATATTTCTAAGAACAAACAACAAGTACAGTGAATTTGCATATATCTAGCCAAAAAACCCTTCCTCAAACCTTGATCCATAAGCCGATTGACAAGCAGCAATTAAATGAACTTTAGCTGCATCTGGCTCATTCTGGAAATAAAAAAATAGCAAAATAGCTCATCATGTAAGCTGTTGGAGTTCCAGTATTCAAAGCTTAACTAGAAAATCTGATAGTAATCTCTCCAACTCAGGCCATTCTTATGCAAATTTAACCATAGCAGATGTTTCAAATATCTCCTTTACTGTGGGAAGAAACTAATCTTTATTCTAATTTAGTTCCACTGACAAGGAAAACATAATAACTGTAATAAAGTAAATCACTATGCTAATATTCTTTCTGCTTTGACTTCATAATTGCCATCATATCAAAATTAAGCAGCGTGACTATTGAACTTAGCCTGAAAGAATCACATGACCATACGCATGTGAGACCACAGTGGAAGATGGTATTTCAGCTACTTTCATAAAAGACTATCAAAAGCAACCATTGCACTTTGCGTCAATCAAAGTCACTACTCTACCTCAGTTTTGAGAACAAAATCATGGCATACACAATTTATAAAAAGAGTATAAGATATACAGGTTCAATCTCAGAGTAATGTGTGCATTGTAAAAGCACCATATTGAATGTAGGGTCCAGGGATTAGTGAAAACCTGGGATTCGTAGTACAACCCAGCATACAGAGAAGCATAGAAATATTCATTTGGCTGTCCACTTGAAAATGCAGCAACAAGCTTCAGAATTAAGGAATAGTTTGTAGTTAGTGAAAATATTCACCCCAATCAAAGCTGCAAATTAGTGGAAATACATATGGTATAGATCATAGGAACAACTCATAGATATTTTAAAATAGAATGCTTCAAAGAATGGAACTAGACTCAAGGGCAAGTTCAATAAAGCGGCAGCTAGACCGGCCATGTTGTATGGAGCCGAGTGTTGGCCAGTGAAGAAATCTCATGTCCAGAAGTTGAAAGTAGCGAAAATGAGGATGTTGAGATGGATGTGTGGGGATACCAGGAAAGACAAGAATGGGAACGAATATACTAGGGACAAGGTGGGCGTGGTTGCAATGGAAGATAAGTCGAGGCTGAGATGGTTCGGACTCTGATGTCCGGGTTAGAAGGTGTGAGAGGTTGACCATGGCGGGTCAGAGGAGGAGTAGAGGGAGGCCTAAAAAATACTGGGGTGAGGTGATTAGGCAGGACATGACTCTACTTCAACTGACCGAGGACATGATCCCCGATAAGAGGGTGTGGAGGTAGAAAAAGGGTTGTGGGTTGACAAGGAGTATAGAGTTTCGTCTAGTCTTTCAAGTAGTATTAGTACTGATCTTGTACTTTCCTATTCTTAGCCCCTTGCTATTACACGGTGTGTCATTATTTCCAGTAGGATTGACTCTATTCTTGTAGTGTCGTATTCTTAGATCTATGTTATTGTACGTTGCACCATTTGCTTCCGTGTCTTATTACTTTGTTGTTGCTATTGTCTGTTTATTGCTTCATTTTTGAGCCGGGGGTCTTTCGGAACAGCCTCTCTACCGTCATAAAGGTAAGGGTAAGGTCTGGGTGTACCCTTCCCAGACCCCACTTGTGGTATTCACGGGGTTTGTTTTGTTGTTGTGTTGCTTCAAAGAAAGAACTGTCATAATTTAGTAACAATCACTATGCTCTCAGTTTAGGACATATTATAAGAAAGGTTGGACTGAAATGAATACGAATGTTTTGAAATAAATCTCGTCAAGAAACTCTTTCATAATTTAGTAAGAATAACCAGGCTCTCAGTTTAAGTTATATGAACAAGCACCTGAACGGGTAGAGCTAATCTCAAGTACAAGAACAAGAGAGTGAAGGTGAATAAAATAGAAACATATTGCCTACTTCAGTTAGTATTCGTTTATGATCAGGGAAAGAATTATTGAACAAGCACTAGAACAAACTAACTTGAAACTAATCAAAAGCTACTGCAATTAACTAATGGTATTAAATGAATTGCTTTATTCTGAAAACAAAACCATACTCCATACATTTTCCGGGTCACCACCGTCTTTAAACATGTTATAAGCTTCTCGCATGACTGGTCGTGAATCTCTACCTACCTGCACACATACATAAGCTGTTGGAAGGTTCAAATTTGAATTGTTGTAAGTAAATATACAAATAGAATCTAGAAATTGGCTACGATAAGATGCTTGATCAAAAATCATTCTACACATAACAGAATCTCAATAGAGTAAAAAATTCTCAATTTGGAAGTATTAGTACAAACTAAGTCTTAGAACATGATGAAGTTTCATTTGATAGCCCATACTTGGGTATCAGTGAGTCAATCAAAAAACATCAATCATCTATTAATATGCATAAATGCAGAACAGATTGCATACAAAGTCATTTACCTCAAGATATCTTTTTCTTGCTTCACCAACTCCATACAGTTGAGCTTCACAGAGGAAGCACCATATTGACTCCTCTGTATCATTTGGGTTCTGTGCAACATCTAAACGGAATTGTTCCGCACCCTCCTCATACCTAACCAGAGACAACCAGTTTAATGTCTTTTTTATGTGAATAAAGGCCCAAATATTTAATACAAACTAGTATAAGATAAGTGAAAAAGTTATTACCTATCAAGATAATATAGAGACAACCCCCTTTGCCAAAGATCTGATTACCCAACAAAAGATCACAGTCAATAAAAGTTAATGCCCATCCTTTATTATAGCTTGCAGCAAAAACACAAATAAACTTTACATGAATAGATCAATCTTTATTTGACTAGACAAGAAAATGGAACTTTTCACCAACTCATAGAATCTAAAGGTCTGACCCAAATAACAATAATGATAAAATTAGAGTCAAATCCACCTTTAACAATTTCTTTTTATATAAAAATCTTTTCTTTTTACAATAGATAATCTTTAAAATAACAAAGTTCTTTCACTATAGCCAAAAGCTCAAGATGTGACAAACAATTAGGATATATATAATTTATGGAGTTCTCCTTTAGCCTTCTTCCTGCATAGTTAAAATATGATGTAATACAAAAACGCCTCCATAATAAATTTTCAAATGTGACATTATAACTATAATTGCTGCTCAATAAAAATATTTTCAAGTTTAATAATTGATTTAGTATAATAATTTTAATCTACAAAGAAAATACGTAAATAAATTAATACTCGTAGCAACAATTCTTTGATCTAATATATATGTCAGAGAAAAGATTATTTCATTGTATCTTTTTCCCTTCAAATTGAAATACTAAAGCATACATGGTGAATGTGCGTTCTAACATATTTCTTGAATTTGTATGCAAGATTTTTTTCTTTATTGCAAAATTTTAACAATGGCCTCGATATAACATAAGAATATCTTAAATTTTACAAGCAAGAAAGATGAAATTCAAGTATTATTTTGGATGAAAAATATCATACTTCACCTTTGAAACTTGAAAGGATAGAAAGAGAAAAAAAAAATCTTTATTTTAAAAAAGAAAGTCTCACCAAAAATATATTGCACAAGGGGTAAAGTGAATTTTAGTCGTCAAAATTACTCAATTGGAATGCATTTATTTCTTCTACTAGTTTCTGTAAGTTTCATTAGAATAGGACAGATTATTAATGCGCTTTAATTTGTATCAATCAATTAGAAGCTTACATGCTTTCTGGCGAGGATCAAGTTCAATTGCCTTGTCAAACTCCACCAAAGACGCTAACACATCGCCCTTCATTACAAAACCAAATATTTCTGATCCTTTTCATAAATGAAAAACAATCAGTAAGCTGAAAGAGAAATCAAGAATAGTTACCTGTCTGAAAAGTTGCATTCCCCTTCGAATGGCCATTACAGCATCACGACCTGAGTTACCACTTGTTAATGCATCCCAGAGCCCAGAAACTGAGGGCAAGAATAGTCTTCTGGTCAAAGCTGGTAGTGGATTGTGATAAGTCTGAATTCTTGAAAAAGTGGTGCCCAAGAAAATTTCACCGTTCTGAAACTTGCTTGAGAATAGAGGTAAAGAACTTGAAGAAGGGAAGTACTGAAAGGGTTTGATGACTACAGAAATGCTGGGTTTGGGATGAAGGGTGTGGGTTAGTGCCATTATGGAAAGGTGAGAAACGAGAATGATGATAAGGTAACAACGCGGACCCTCTGTTTCTTAGGACTGCTCACTGGGGAAGATGTTTATAAATTTTGATTATAACTCTAGAAGAGTATGAAAAAAAATTATAACCACCCCAAGATAAATTTTTTATGATCAAATTAAGGTATGATTATAAGCAAAGAAGTGGAAACCGTCTCATTAAATATATTCTCGCTCTCTTAAGAGAATGTGGTAATTGTATGTGATAAGTCTGAAAGAAAATAGACGAAATTATAATCGTTATCATTGTGGTAATGAGAATAATAAGAATAGTCAACTAATCCTTCACCTGTGAAAGTAATGTTTGTCATCAATTTAATATGAGATTTTGTAAAACACATATAGATGGTTATTGTCCATTCATGATGTGAATGTGATAACATGTGAATTATGAATATATATTTATTCTTGGAAGAATATGAACGTGATAGTGGTAGTAAATATACCACACCCACCTCTAGAAAGAGGTTTAAGTGAAAATAAGAAAATAATTTCATTATTATGACATGAAGGGTCATTGATCACGTACCTATATGATTATGCCAAAATCTTATGGCAATGTGATTATTACAGGGCAAAAGTAATAGAAACAACACCTATAATGATTTTTACCATGACCATAATGGTATAACTTTATCCTGGAAAGAGATATTCACCTACGGATGTTGAGAATATGTTGTAGTACAAAATTAATTGAGAGCTCAGGAAGAGCTAATTATGCTATTTTGGAAAAATAAAATTGATTATCAACAAGGTATTGTGTCGTAGTACGTCTCAAAGAAACTTATTGAATTTCTAAAGTATTCGTGAAAGCGGTTGGTTATATTGAGATTATAAATAAAGGAAAGATTTAATATCTTCTATCACTACAACTTGTAGCGGGGTAATATATATGTGAAAAGCTACCCGCTTTATTCTCTAGTTTGTACTCCACTTTCTTCATCTTCCTCGTGTTCTTTAGTATGGGCTATAGTATGAGCCTTTTCTTTGAGGACCTCTTGATGAGTGGTGCTTTTACCATTTATTTTAGTCTCTTTTATTTAGTTTTTGTGACCTTTAATCATAAAAGGAGGTGATTTATTGTGTGCATTGCTAGTTTGTACTCCACTTTCTTCATCTCCCTCGTGTTCTTTAGTACGGGCTATAGTATGAGCCTTTTTTTTGAGGACCCTTGATGAATGGTGCTTTTACCATTTATTTTAGTCACTTTTATTTAGTTTTTGTGATCTTTAATCATAAAAAGAGGTGATTTATGGTGTGCATTGCTAGATTTTCAGGTAAATGAAGTCTCGAAGAGAATTGAGATTAAATAAAGTGGATTCGTGCAAAAAGAGTGAAAGAAGTGCAAAACTTTCCAGTGGAATCGCATCTGCGAGAAAAGGTGCGCATTTGCGGAAGAAGATATGCAAGGCAGGCATCGCATCTACGATTGATGAACCGCTTCTGCGGGCGCGCTTCTGTGGCCACTTGTCCGCTTTTGCGGAGTAACCATTTTCCACCAAATATCGCATCTACGTGAAGAAAATCCGCATATGCGGAACTGCACCTGCGATGATTGTTTCGCAGGTGCGGCCAACGGGCTTCAGACCTGGGCAGGATTGACAATTCACATTTTCTTCATTCCAAACACAGAAATACATGATCAAGCTTATTGAAAACGGATCTTTGCCCAGTCTCTGCACATCTTTGACATCTCTTGAGTAGAGAACACAATTTGGAGATAGGGTTCTTGCACACACACTTGGGTCTTGAAGATTTGGAGGTTTTAGTTGAGAATTTCTTACCCATTTATGTTCATTTTATCACTTCCTTGCTTGAATTTAATATCTAAATGTGTAGTACTTTTTCAACACTTGAATCTTGTTTATGCGAATATTCATATTTAAAGTGTAGATTAAATATCTTGTTGTGCTTATGTATTGAACAATTTTATTTATTATGAAGTGAATTATTATTTCTTTAATTATTCTTGTTCTTTAATGTTTCCAAAGGGATTAGCTAACCGTAGGACTCGCCCATTCACTTCGAATTGATTTTGGGAAAGATAATTTGGGGTTAGGAAAGATTAATTAACAAGAACTTGAGGCGTTAACCCTCACTTTATAGATTCTACCTAGGGATATGATTGAACTACTTGTAGGCTGTAGGCATATTCGGGTGTGCTTAATGTCTAAATTGTTTTATGGATAATTCAATTAGGAAGTCTTGTTAGTCTTCGGAAGAAGCTAATATAGAATTATTACCCGAGGTTAATTAACATAAACTCTGTCATATTAGTAAAATCGTGAAATACATTGGATCGTTACTTGAGTGTAATTCCTATTGCATCCATGCTTGTAGCCATTGATCATTTTACTTGATTTCTAGGTTAGTTCATATTATTGCATTTAGACATAAATATTTTCTCAAAACCTTTCTAAGTGTTTGGGTTAGCATAATAAGTGATAATTCTCTTACACGCCTAATCGCCTACTTATTGTTCTCTGTGAGCTTCGACCAAGTGATAATTCTCTTATGCCACCAAGTGTTTGATAAAATTCTTAAGTGACCAAAACATGACTATTGTGGCTAATTTGGAATCCCTTTGACTTGTATTGATATAGATTAAAGTTGAAAGGGTTGGCGAGTATTGTATTACGCTCAAGAGCAGGAAGTTAAGGTATGTGAGGCTAAATTACCTCAGAAATATAGTTAAGCCCAGTTCCTTGAATAGTTGCAGAACTTCTATGCTCTAGCTTCACAACTCATTCATGACTTTCATTCTGAACGTTGTGAAATCAGTGCGTAATCAGTATAGACTTGGGTTGATGCCCATGAGTCTCAGTCTAGATTACTCAGCATGTCATAAACAGTTGAAGTTTCAATCTTCATAATCAGTTCATGAATACATGTCTCAGTCTAGCTCTATTCAGCATTCAAGTATCATGTAACTCAGTGTGGTTCAGTATTTCAGCATCATGTATTTCAGTATAATTCTCAGTTCCTGAATGTATAACACCTGTATTTGGGCCTGAGGCCATATTTTATATGCTTTATGCATGTTTGGGCCTGAGGCCGTAGTTTATGCTTTATGCATTTTGGTCCTGAGGCCATAGTTATGTATACGTATACTTGGGCCTGAGGCCGTAGCTTGTGCACATATATGTTGGGCCCGAGGACGTAGCTTCGGAACAGGTTGTTCATCATTCAGAAAAAGGAGTATTCATATCCTTACTTCCTTTGTTCAGTTCAGTTACCAGTTATCATTTCAGTTATCAATTATCAATTCTCAGTTATCAGCTTAGTTTCAGTTTTAGCATTTATAATTCTTTCTTTCAGTTGCTTTACATACCAGTGCAATTCAAATGCACTAACGTCTCTTTTTTCCCGGGGCCTTCATCTCACGATGCAGGTAATGATTTACAGGTTGACGATTCAGAGCGCTAGGATTCTCGTACCAGCTATTTGGTGATCCCCAGTTCTTTCGGGGCATTATCATTACCTTACAATCTTCAGTATTTTTAGATAGTCAGTGTTTTCAGTACTTCATTATAGGCTTCATAGACTAGAGTAATAGTTAGACAGATTCGCATGCTTTTCATATTAAGCTATGTTGGCTACAAATATGTTTCAGAATTGTGTTAGTATTTCCACACTTTGATTTATATAATCCAGACTTTTAGTATATCAGCATGTGTTAGTTTATCTTCCGCATTCAGTATGTTATGATATCACATATTGATTCAGCTAGCCAGTTGGTTCGCTCGGTCACATGTAGTCAGGCACCGAGTGCCGTGTTACGTCCAGGCCCAGGTTCGGGGCGTGATAAAGCTTGGTATCTGAGCATTAGGTTCAAGAGTCCTAGGTAGTCTATGAAGTCGTGTCCAGTGGAGTTTCCTTTATGTGTGTGTGCCGGCCACTTATATAAATGGTTAACTACCAAGACATCCAGGATTGTCTCATTTCTTTCTACTCTAGATCGTGCCATGAAACTTAGAGCAACAGTTAACCTTCTGTTCCTATCAAATTTCATACGTATCTAATGCCCAAGCGACGGGCAAGAAAAACCCAAGCTTCTAGAGATGATGATTTCCCATTGGGGTATAATTATGGAGTATGGGTTGGTAACAAATGAGACATGAGATGATGATAAAAGTGGGATGCAATGGGTAGTAGTACAGATTAGAGCATAACCTTAACAGAAAGTACAAAAGTAGTTATCATGTTCTATGGTTATCATTTTACCTCAATTACCAGTTATACAATCTTTCAGTTAGCAAGTTTATGGTTATTTAGTAAGCCAGTTATTTGTTATTTAGTTACCAGATCTCCAAATTTTAGTGTATCAAAATTTTTGGAGACTTCTGAGTATACAGTGACGCCTATGGGTGCTAAAAGAAAATGTAAGTAACAATGATTATAGAAAAATCTTCGCTCCCTCGGTACAATATTGAAGATCTCACAAAGATGAAATTTTAGTGAATTGTCATTTACTGATCTCATCTTTTACGGAATCGATCTTCTTTGACTGTACAAGAATATGTGGAGCTCAGCATATCTGGAAGCACAGGAGAACATTCGTTTGCTGCATGTTTTAGGGATTAAGACCCAAGACTCACCGGATGGTGCATGAAGTTATTTATCAAATGTGTATGGCAGTGTATCCGTATGTCAGACCCCACAGTGTATCAGGTTAAGAAGGCATAGAATTGATCACTATAGTTTTGGACAAAAAAGAGCCTAAGGGAAATATAGCTAAGAATAATATGATGTACGAAATGAGAATCAAGAGCAGGCAACATTGAATTTAGGGAATGATTTTAAGTTGTTTAGATTTATACAAATCAGAACTAGACGTACCACGTTAGTAAGTTACTATAAGAAGTGGCTATTATATTGAGATAAAAGATATGACATTTCCCCTTCAAATGATGTGACTGTGTGTTTAGGCCGGAGGTTTATAGTCTGAAGTGATTTTGAAGTGTATAGAAAGTTTGGGGTTAGATATTCCAATTTCGTTTAAGACAGATGAACTTTCTCTAAGTGTGATCCATGTACATAGTTCAAAAAAAGGGGAGATAAGTATGCGACCGTAGAACAGGGTCGGATGGTGAGGGAAGTTAGAAATAGACTTATGATTCACTTTAGTTATTCAAAGCAGAACATGAACACATGACACTAGCAGGTAGTTAGTAAAAGAATAGTTAGTATGTTTGAGTAGATACAGTGAATAAGCACTTTCTGCAGAGCTAGTAGAGGTACAATTTGATTTACTTGGTAAAGTTAACGATAGTGAGTGGGAAACCATTTGAAATACCGAACGTGTGTTAGAACCCAAAGAGTTTAAGTTAAATCCGAAGGACAATGATAGTGGGAAAAATAATCATCTAGAAATAAGAGAGCAAACTATAGAAGAATAGCCTTTAGGAATTATCCAAATGTGGTTTCTCCAAGATTGACAGTGTAAGCAGAGTTAAATTATTAAGATTGTGTATGATAGTTGTGAATACATTAGCTTTCCGTTATGTGAATAATTTAGTTTTTCAAAAAAAAAAAAAAAGATTTCTCATAAGTAAGTTAGAAGATGAGTCGTCATCGACGTAGAGTGCAAAGAATTGCAGACAATAAGGAAAGTTATTTATATCCCAACAAAAAAGGAAGGATCCACAAGTATAAGACCTTTAGTCTAAGAGGTGACGTGAAAACCATCAGTAAGTCCAGATGAAACTCGAATAGTTAGCATTGGATATGAAAAAGAAAATCAGTTTGGTAATGAGAGAAAATTGTATAATTACCATAGGGATTATGTCTAGCATGTGTAAGAAACACAAAGTGAGCAAAATGATCACCAAATTTAGTTATTGATGATAAAGTGATAAAAAAAAGCTATAAAATCATGACTATTTATGTGTTATGAGGGTAGTGCCATTGCACGAGACTCTAAAATTTAAAGTACATGTCAAAGATTTAGTTCACAACAATACTATAAGCGTTTTCAAGAAGTGCTTAAGAAGATAATCAAGTGTGGGAAGTATAACTCATGATTGAGGTAGATAAGAGAACTCTGGTGAAAGAAGTTCACCAACCAAGATAGGAATTCGACTTCGGACTCCGAAGATGACAGAGTTGTTGTCTAGAACAGGACTTGTTCCCACTTAGTAGCCAAAGAGAATGAGAAACAATTTGATGATCCCTATGTGTTGCAGTTGAGAGAGGAGATTCACCAGTATAAGACGATGGATTTTGAATAAGGGGGAGATGATGGTACTTTGAGGTACCAAGACAAATTGTGTGTTCCAGACATAGATGGACTTGAAGAGGGAAGATCATGTTAGAAGCCCATAATTCCAGGTATTCTTCCATCCAGTTTCCCCAAATATGCATCACGACCAAGGAGATTTATTGGTTGAACGACATGAAAAAGAACGTCGCGAACTTTGTGACCAATTTTTCGAATTGTCAGCAAGTGAAAGTCGATCAGCAGAAAGCCTAGTGTTTTATCATAGAATACACATATTTTGAGTGGAGTTTCCACCAGAAATAATGGTGGTGCATCCAGTAGTTCACGTGTCATGTTATAACATTTATGTTTCCAGTACTCAGATACTCATGTCAGTTCAATACTCAGATACTCATGTCAGTTCAATACTCAGCTACTCATGTCAGTCCCAACTTAGATATTCATGCCAACTTACTACTCTGATATTGATGATAGTTCAATACTTTAATATTCGTGTCAGTTTAATATTCATATATCTATGTTAGTTCAGCATTCATGTATCCATGGCAGATCAATATTCAGTCAATGCAGTAGTCATTCAGCTCAGTAATCATGTATTCATTCGTTTTAATATGTAAGTGTTAATTAAAGTTTATGTTCCCACCAGACCCGTTTAAGGTCCGGAGTTAACCGAAGTTACAACCAGGAAAATCATTCGAGGACGAATGATTCCAAGGGGGAGATAATGTAACACCCCGTAAATTCGGCTTAGGTATGAATGAGTTAAAGGAGCAGTAAGGTTATATTTTGGACATGTGAAGTTCTATTGGTTTGAGTATGAGTGGGAATAGTTATTTTAGAATCAAGACGAAGAGAGAAGTATACAAGATTCGATAAAATCTGTGAAGTTTGCAAAGGGTCAGTCTTGCAGGAGGTTTAGTGAAAATTGTGTAATGAATTTGGGAAAACTCAAAACATGAAAGTTGGAACAGGTCTGTAATGTCATTTTGGGTATGTGTGCAAAATTTCAGGTCAATCGGAGGTGTTTTGGTTGGTTTCGGCGTAGTTGGCGAAATTTGGAAGTTTCAAAGTTCATAGGCTTCAATTTGATGTAATTTTGGTGTTTTCATGTTGTTTTTGGTGTTTCGAAGGCTCGACTAAGTTTTAATGATGTTATGGAGTGTGTTGGTAGGATTGGTTGAGGTCCTGGGGGCCTTGGGTGTATTTCGGATGCTGAAACGGGCACTTTGTGGCCTTAAGAAGACTGCTGTTTTTTGGTGTTTTAGCAGGAGTGAATCCTTCAATGTGATCGCGTGGACTCGCCCGCGATCGCGTAGAGTAAAAGAGTGGGGAAGGAATTTTGTTCTATGTGATCGTGTGGTTAGGATTGCGATCGCGTAGGTTGGTCAGGTAAGGCAGTGCGATCACGTGGGTGTTGGTGCGATCGCGTAGAGGATTCTGAAGCGCGTGTGTGGGGTGGAAAGTTCTTCTATGCGATCACGTGTATTTTTTTGAGATCGCATTTAGTTGGCTGGTCTATGCATCGCGATCGCGTGTCTAATGTCGCGATCACACTGAGGAAATTAAATGGCTGGGCATAATGTTTTAAAGGCCATTTGTGCGACAATAGTTCTTTTTCCTCCATTATTGAACGAGTTGGGAGCTCTTTTGAGAGGGTTTGAAGAGGAAATTGAAGGGAATCACTTGGAGGTAAGGTTTTAAACTTCATAACTCGTTTATATGTCGTTTTCTAAGTAATTAAACCGTAAAATTGTTGGAATTAAACCCAAATTTGGGAAAGAAGGGTGCATGGAAATTGGAATTTTCTTTTGAGGATTTGAGTGGGCAATTGTGGTCCGCTTTTAGTGTTCTTGGTATGTATAGAATCATGGGAGGTCGAGGATTCTAGTGATATAAATTTTATCAAATTCTGAGACGTGGACCCGGGGCTCGTGTTTGGCCAAATTTCGAGATTCTTGTATAATTTGATAGTTTTCGATTGGGTTGTATTCCTTTAGTATATATTGATGATGTTAAACTGGTTTTGGCTAGATTGGAGCAATCGGGAGCCAATTTGAGGGGCAAGAGCATAGCGGACTAGTGTTGTGGCCCGGTAGAGGTAAATAATGGTTACAAATCTGGTCCTGAGGGTATGAAACCCCGGACTACATAGAATGGCGCACATGTCGGGTGACGAGTATGTGGCACGCACTGATTTTTGGATTGGACTAGGTCCACTCCGCGGCAACTAACGAGTTGCATATTTTACTCAAAGCCTTATGTTAAATTATGTTCTAAAGATTGCTAAAACATTTGGGCTATAAGCCGTGTTTGGGGCCTCGTGCCGACCTGTTTAGACCCATTGGGGGATATTTCCTGCTGTTTTCCTCACTATTTATTGATGATTTCACTCAGCCACATTGTGCTTACTGTTTTTGAAAACTCAGCCTGATTTACACTACTTTGAGATTTAAAAATGATGTTTTGGGTCGAGTACCCTGTTTTACTGATTCGCCCGAGGGGCTTTAATGGGAGGTTCTGCTGAGTGAGGCCGAGGGCCTGATTGTGAGGATATAATATGCCACGAGGTGGCTTGATATTAGCGCTTGGGCTGAAGGAGCCCCTCCGGAGTCTGCACACACCCCCAGTGAGCGCACCGAGTACCGAGTGCTGAGTGCTGAGTGACGAGTGATTGGGAGGCATTAGTGACTGATTACGAGTGATGGTGAGGTATGATCGAGGGGCTGATCATGAGTGACTGTGAGGCATGCCCGAGAGGCTGATTATGATACATGTTTTGCCCGAGGGGCTACTTATGATTTTACTACTTTCACTCTGAGCTTATGAAATATGTTTTGCCTGAGGGGCCTCTATATGATTCATTTCATTTTCATACTAAATCTTTCGGTTTAAAGTTGTTGAAAATATACATTCTTCAAAGGATTTTTCTGAAGTTGGTTTTAAGGCATGATGATTTCATATATATATGTTATACTGTTGGAAAGAAAGGCTGTGCATCTTGTGAATTGATGACATTGATTTTATGTGTTTCTTGCTGCTCAGACCTGATTTATTTTCATTACTACTGAGTTGGTGTACTCACATTACTCCCTGCACCTTATGTGCAGATTTAGGTGTTAGGGCAGGGTGAGCTGTCTATCTGTCCAGAGATTCTCGGAGGTTTGCGAGGTAGCTGCATGCGTTCGCAGTCCTGCTCTCTCTCCTGCTTACTATTATAGAATTTATTTTCTTTTGAGTTGTATA
>ML405537.1:1282-68629 GCA_005239525.1 Nicotiana knightiana | reverse complement strand
TATCCAAGGAAGAATTCACCAACGGGGGAAACCATAACCGTAGACCCTTATTTATCATTGTTTACATTATATTGTTAGTTAATTGTTAATTTATTATTTTGTTATTAGATTTAGTAAACATCACCAATTGATATTCAAAAGTCTTGAGAAAAGTGATTAAGTAACAGTTTAGTATTTTATAGACTCAATTGATACGTAAAATTCCCTGTGGGATCGACTTTGGGTGTAATACCCCAGATTATATTTGCAGCGCCCGTTTAGTCTTTCCATAAGACATAGTTGAGCGTGATCAGCAATTAACAAGTAAATGAAACAACAACAAAAGTAAATGAAACCTCTCAACAATGTCACTCCATCACTCAGCCCTCAATGCAATCTCTCAATAGGTACCTGCGCTAACTGGGGGTGTACAGACTCCGGATGGGCTCCTACAGCCCAAGCGCTAAGCACGGACAACTCACGTGCTGCACGGACAACTCATGTACCATAATATCAATCTCTGGATCCACATGGACATCTCACGTGCTATGGTATCAATACCTGGATCCGCACGAACAACTCACATGCTCTAATATCAATACCTCACAACAGGCCCTCTGCCTCACTCAGTCATGTACCTCTCTAGCCTCACAAATTTTTCAAGAAATAAAGAGAACACAACCCAAATCAAGTATTACAACATATAAGCAAAATAATAGAGACTGAGGTAAACATATACAAGAATTTCTATGACTGAGTGCAAATAATGTGAGCATGAATAAAGCCTAAGCATGATCTATAACATGAAGGCAGTCAAGTTAAAAAACATGTAAATACATAAAACAGATAATGGCTATTAGGTCTCACTGCCTCACGGGACGGACCAAGTCTCAATCCCTCGCGGTGTACACCCACACGCCCATCACCTAGCATGGGTATCACCTCCAAACAGTTACATGATATCAAATTCTACGGCTTTATACCCTCAAAGCCAAAGTTAAAACTGTTACTTACCTTAGCAGCATAAAATCTAACTCCGGGATGTCCTCGTCCCTCGATTCGGTCTCCAAAAGCTCCGAATCTATCCATAATCAGGATAATACTATCAACATAAGCTAAAGAATCGAATTCCACAAGAAAAACTAAAAAAAATAGGCCAAAAATCCGAATTAGGCTAAACCTCGCCCACGTCTCAAAACCCGTTAAAAATTGCAAAACTAGAAACCTCGTTCATTCCCGAATCTAACCATATAAAATTCATCAAATTCCGACTCTGTTTGGTCCCTCAAATTCTCACCTCCCTCAACTTCACCCTAAATTACCACTAATTTCATGACTAATCAATGGGAAAATCATCATAAACACACGTAATAAACCCAAGTAACTTACCTCAGTGATATCTCTTGTTTCTCCCTTGAATTTCACTGCCCAAAGCTCAAAAACCGGCCAAAAATGGTGAAGAAAGGGCAATAATTCGCGAAGTGTGGCTTATATAGGTTTCTTCCCAGGGATCTCACACCTGCGGACCCTTCCTTGCACCTGCGCAACCGCACCTGCGGTCCTTGGTGCGCACCTGCGACTCTCACTTATCCCCTCCCTTTCTGCACTTGCGACTGTCTCCTCGCACCTGCGGGCTCGCAGGTGAGACATCTCCTCCGCACCAGCGCTCCATGTCCAGTTGGCCTTTTCTGCATCTATGATCGACTTCCGCATCTGCGACCATCGCACATGTGGCTCCCCATCCGTAGGTGCGGCCACACCAGTAAAATTACAGCAGCAACTTCAGGTGCATTTCCCAAATTTCCAAACTCCCCGATACCCATCCGAAATTATCCCGAGCCCTCGGAACCTCAACAAATAATCCCAATAAGTCATATATCACTACCCAAACTTAGTCAAACCTTCGGAACACCCAAAACACCAAATCAACCTCGGATTCAAGCTTAAGAACTTCTAAACTTCCAAAATTCGTCGACGACGCCAAAACCTATCAAACCACGTCCGAATGACCTCAAACTTTTCACACACGTCATAAATCACACTACAAACCTATTCCAACTTCCGGAATTTCATTCCGATCCCGATACCTAATTTTCCAGTGCCGACCAAAATCGTCAAATTTCTAATTTTTGCCAATCTAAGCCTATTTCTACCACGGACCTCCAAAATATATTCCGGACGCACTACTAAGTCTAAAATCACCCAACAAAGCTATCCGAATCATAAAAATCAAATCTGAATTCGTTTACTCATAAATCAACTTCCGGTTGACTTTTCTAACTTAGCTTTCTAAATAAGAGACTAAGTGTCTCATTTCACTCTAAAACTACTCCGGACCCAAATCTACCAACTCGATACAACTGAATAACACAGAAAAAAGTAGAAATGGGGGAAACAAGGCCATAACTCTCGGAACGACCGACCGGATCATTACAATTGGAGCAATCTCTGTTGCTGCAAATGCTCAATGTAGTCCCTCGACTTAGGATAGTCACAACTAGGAGAAGGAACAAGGGCATCATACTCTGCCCAAAGTTCCTTTAGTTTGAGGAAATAGGTCGGTATTGAGTCAGCCCCCTGCGAAATACTGTGAAATACAGTAGAATATATTGAATACAAATAAAAATCAGTGAATGTAACCAATGAAATATACTGAATACATCAGTAATAACATGTATTAGGAATAACTAAAATATTGTTAATACAAATACATTTGAATACACTAAAATAACAAATACAATAAATATAAACATTGAATCTAATGAATGCAACAGTAAAAAAAATATTGGAACACACTAAATACAAAAGTTATATATAACTGAAAAATTATCCTAATTAATTGAGTTGATAATGGGCATGTTAGAGTTAATTTTGTTGAGTTATATTAGGAGTGTATCACGCGAATTGATATTATTTTTGTTATTAAACAATTGGACATACCTATTTTTAAGGTGGTTGCCATTACTGTAGTCATGTATACATGACGCGAATACATACACGTACAACTGGACTGCCCTGATTTTAGAATTTTTTTGCTGCTATATTCATGAATACAGATGCGCGAATACATGTGAATACATGCGCGTATAGTTGGACTGCCCTGATTTTATGTACTTTTTGATGCTGTATTCATGAATACATGGCGCGAATACATGTTAATACACGCACGTACAACTGAACTGCCCTGATTTTAGGCGCTTTATGCTGCTATATTCGTGAATACAACAGCGCGAATACAATGAATACATTACCGTAATAACTGAATAGGAAGTTAATAGCCACGAAATAATAGTGGCTTCTGAAAATTCCTTTTTTATGTTCCTCTCTCAATTTATTCTACAACTATATGCATTTAATTCTCCTTCTACTATTTCCTAAAGAAGAAAAATATGGACAAAATCAAAATTTTATTTATTGGAAAAAATTAGAACTTTGGCATTCTAAAAGATGCTTTAATATGATACTCCCGCTGTTTTAATTTAGACGATACATTTTTCTTATTAGTCCGTTAAAAAAAGAATGACACATTTCTACAATTGGAAATAATTCAAATTAAAATTATTCATTTTATCATTTTACCCTTAATGAGATGTTTTTATAACCATATAAATGTCATGACCCCATAAAACTTTTAAGATCACAAGTTTTAAAAGTTTTTTTTTCTCTTAAACTCCGTGCCAAGTCAAACTAAATCATCTAAATTGAAATGGAGGGAATAATTATTTTTAAGATATACCTTTTGAAAATAAATGTTGCCAAAGATTATTCAAAATATAGCGTTTTGATTCTACTTTATGCGAAAGTGATTTGTTAAACTAGAATAAATTTTACGTTAGTATCTCGATCGACATAATTAAGGACGCCTAGAAGACATAATTTCTTACTTTATTTAATTAGCTGTATAAGATCAATAATCATCTTTTTTAGGAACCTACACTTATTTCTTCAACTGTTAATTTGTAATTCTTAAATTCATATAATAGTTTTTTGATCTTTTGAAATTGTTTATATATATATATATATATATATATATATGACTGTACAACATCAAACTATCCACTTGTCTATAGAACATCTAACACCCTAATACACGACTACAGTTATTCTATATCCCAAAGGAGAAAAATGGGAGATTTTGGGGAGGGGTAAAAGAAGATATTATTCTATGTCCTGATCTTTCATTTCATAGCTGATTATATGGAGTTATTGCTACCAACTACTCTCCACTTACCGAGAACGAAAACTAAAGAAATATTGTGGAAGTTAATGAAGCAACGTAGACTGTACCCTCGAAAATAAAGAACATGAATCCTTTTTATAGTCTTTATTAATATATGAATATTACTTCTGTGAAGATGGCAAGAACTTACATATACTGCATATGGTGGAAAAAGCACAATCATGCTGATTGATGCAAAGTGAAAATTTCAGTTTGAAAACATGTTGTACTCTAAAAGTCTTAAATAAATGTGTTCCCCTTTGTTACAAAATGAATGTGGACATACTGTAGAATGAATGTAGACATATTTTTATGTAATGTACATAGCTATCAAAATGATAGGGAAATGATAGGGATTCACAACAGACGTAGACATATTTTTATGTAATATACATAGCTAGCAGAAATTATAGGGATTCACAACATAGTTATAACATCTCCTTTTTCATTCTTTTATAGTTAGGGCTCTATGAACTTGTATATATACTAATTACTTGCAATAAACATAAGGAGATTGATCCATTTTCTCTGTACCTTACATGGTATCAGAGCAGAGACATCTTATTAGCTGGCATTGCTTCAGAAAGTTCGTCGGATGTCATAGACCAGGTTTGGTACGAGGGAATCAATTTGGGGTTTCTTTTATGATGTTGTCTCGATATTTTCGGTTAGAAGTTTGTGATTTCTTGTTCATCAGACTTCGGTTGGGTAGATTTCAAAGCATTCCAAGTTTGGTCAATTTTGTTTTCTTTGGTCAAAAACATCTTCTTCTTTTTTGACTTTCCATTTGATGATTTGGTGTCTACTATTTAAGGACTCCATATTCTTGGTAAAATTCTCGTATGTGAATCTTTGTCTTGTTGAGCTTTTTTCAAGTGAAAATCATTTTGGTGATTGAGTTAGATGAGAGATTCTGTTACTTGATCTTTTGGATACTTGTTGAAGTATCTTTTACTAGTTTCTCTTCCATTATTTTGATACTTTGAGTGTTATAGTTGAGCAAATTCTTGGTGGAACTTTTCGATTATATTAGTTGAAACTATATTCTCTTTGATTCTCTGATTCATTGGGTAAACTTTTAATTTTGTATTCCGTGGTGCAACTTTATTTGTGTAAAGTTCTGGTTGTGGTAAGTTTGTTGAAGTTCCCTTCTGTTTACTGATTTCGTGGACTTATGGCTACGTCTCCTAGTCCAACAATCTTGGTTTCAGAAAAATTCTAAAGTTTCTTCAAAATCAAAAATCAATTAAGGAATTTTTTTCGGTTACTGATTTTGCTAGGTCAGATAAAACATGTCTTATCACCTCTTCAAATAAAGGGTGATTGTTTTAGGTGCTACAAATCACATTGTAGGTAATTCAACCATTTTTTCTTGTTTTCGATCACACAAATCAACCTCTCCAATTACTATAGCTAATGGATCAACTTGTTATAATGTTGGATCTGTGACTACCAAACCAACTTCCTTTATTACCCTGTATTTTATATCAAGTCTCTTAAACTTGACCTTTAATATGCTTTCTGTTAGTAAAATCACCAGAGACCTTCATTGTTGTGTTGCTTTTCCCCGACCATTATTTATTTTTAGATCTTATAATGAAGCAGGTTATTAGGAAAAGATATATATCAGGTGATCTATACATCCTTGATGAATGTGAGCCACAATTTGCATGCTCTAGTGTTGTGTCTTCTTTTTCAAGACATTATCGATTAGGACATCCCTCTCTACCTCTGTTGATAGAACTCTTCCTTCAGTTTTAGAGTATTTCTTCATTGGATTGTGACTCATTTCGATTTGCAACACCATCGCATATCATTAGGTCCAAGGATTGATAAGTGAGTTGAGTCAGCTTTTGAGTTAGTTTATTCCAATGTTTGGGACCATGTCATGTTGTTTCTAAAATCGGTCATAGGTATTTTATCACTTTTGTAGATGATATTTCTCGAATGACTTGGATTTACTTTATGAAAAGCCACTTTAAAGTGTTTACTCACTTTTTTGCCTTTTGTGCGGAAGTCAAAACTTAATTCAATGCTTCGATGCGTATTTTAAGGAGTGATAATGCTAAAGAATACATGTCACAGTTATTTCAATTCTACATGAGACAACATGATTTACTACATCAGTCTTCATGTGTTGACACACCCACTAAAAATAGAAATACAGAGAGGAAGAATAAGCATCTAGTCGAGACAGCTCGACCAATTTTGTTCCGAATGAAGGTCCGTAAACAGTTATAGGTTGATGCAGTCTATATAACTTATTTTTTGATTAATCGCCTTCCATCTACTATACTTAGTGGTAATGTACCTTACAATGTGCTTTTCCCAAACAAGTCATTATTTCGGCGGAACCTAAGGTGTTTGGATATACATGTTATGTTCGAGATGTTCGACCATCTGTTACCAAGTTGGATGTCAAAGCATTGAAGTGTGTTTTCCTGGACTATTCTCGCCTTTAGAATGGGTTTCAATGCTATTCTACTGAACATGGAAATATCTAGAATCAACTGATGTGGTATTTTCAGAGACTACATCATTCTTCTATGCACCTCCCATTTTTACGATTCAGGGGGAGAAAGATGAGTGACTAATATATCAGTTACCCGTACTTTGACAGAAGAACCAAATGTTCCTCCATATCCTATTTCTTCTATTGAGTAACAATTGACTATTATACCTTCAACATCTGCGCCTACTGTGTTAGCAAGACCGCCAATTTTTCAAGTTTACTCGCGGAGGCGAGAGACAAATGATATATGTCTTGCAACAGTTCCATCGTCATCAGATCCTCATCCGCATGATCCATTAGAAAACCTTGACCTTTCAATTTCTATTTGCAAAGGTACACATACTTGCAAATCCATATATTCCATTGCGAATTTTGTATCCTATGACTTCTTATCCTCTACGTCTAAAACTATGATTGCTTCTCTAGACTCCATCCCGATACCTAAAATAGTGAAGGAAGATTTGAATCATCCAGGATGGTTTGATGAAATGCTAGAGGAAATACATGCCTTAGAGTATAACTACACATGGGATTTGGTGGATTTACCCAAGGGAAAGAAACCAGTGGGATGTAAGTGAGCCTTTACAGTTAAAATTAATCCTGATGGTTCCGTGGCAAGACTTAAAGCCAGACTTGTGGCTAAAGAGTATGTTTAAATTTATGGGGTGAATTATTTTGACACCTTCTCCCCGGTCACCAAACTCACTTCTGTCTGCTTATTTATTTCTCTAGTTGCTTTTGAGAATTGGCCTTTATATCGGTTGGATATCAAGAATGTGTTCCTTTATGATGATCTTCAGGAGAATGTGTATATGGAGCAGCCACCCGGTTTTATTGTTCAGGGAGAGTATGAGAAAATTTGTTATTTAAAGAAGTCCTTGTATGGCTTGAAGCAAAGTCCTCGAGCTTGGTTTGGAAAGTTTAGTGAGTTAGTTCAGAATTTGGGCTGAAAATTAGCAAGTGTGATCATTCAGTCTTCTATCAACAATCAGCAACTCGAACTATTCTTCTTGTAGTATATGTTGATGACATTGTTATTACATGAAGTGCCTATGCAGAGATTTCTTCCCTAAAGTATTTCCTCCACACTAGGTTTCATACAAAGGACTTGGGCATCTTGAAATGATTTTGGGAGTAGAAGTAAATAGAATCCAGAAGGGAATTCTTTTATCTCAGAAAAAGTATATTCTTGACTTTTCTACAGAAACTGAAAAGTTGGCAGCTAAATCCTGTAACACTCCAATGGTTCCTGAGGTACATCTTATGAAAAATGATGGCGATTTGGTTTTGGTTTTGGTTATGACTTGTGTGGATCATCGAATTTGGTTTTCAGGTGCCTCAAAATGGATTTGGAGGAACGAATCTCATGTTAGAAGCTTTAAGTTGGAAGAGTTGACCAAGTTTGACTTTTGGTATTTGGCCTTGAATCGGAGCTTTGATTGTTTCGGTAGGTCCGTATGGTGATTTTGGACTTGGGCGTATGCTCAAAATTTCATTTGGATGTTTCTAGAAGGTTTCGGCAATAATTGGCTAAAGTTGAAAATTTAAAGGTTTGGAATGTTCATAAGTTAGGCCGGGAGTTGACTTCGATGTTATCGAGTTCAGATTGTGGTTCCGAGAGTTGGAATAGGTTTGTTATATCATTTGGAACTTGTGCGCAAAATTTGAGGTCATTCCGAGTTGATTTGATATGATTCGGCACGTGTTTTGAAAGTTGAAAGTTCAAAAGTTCATTTAGTTCGATTTGAGATGTGATTCGTGGTTTTGGTATTGTTACGTGTGATTTCAGGGCTCGAGTAGGTCCGTGTTATATTTTGGGACTTGTAGGTGTTGATACCCAATTTTGTCCTCATATTTTTTCAAATAGTATATATACTTTCAAAATATCATTTTTGCATCATTACTCAATTTACAATAATTATACAAGTGTTTTCAATAATTTTTCAAACCTTAAAATTAATTTTCTTGCATTTAAAATTACATGAATATGTATTCATTACACCGTTAAATTATTTTGTGATGATTTAATCATCCAACTCTATTATTTGCATTCACATATATTATTATATTTTACTTCATTTTATAATTACATTTGCACCTTTTATGCCAAACAGATAATTTAGCAATAATTTACAATAAATTGCAATTATCATTTTTACTCAAGGTCAAAATAATTTTTACATTCTTATAATCTTCAACTATTATTTTAAAGTATTAAGTTTCATAAATAACATTTTTATATTTTATTTAACTATTTAATTAAAATTATTTCCCCTTAACTCCCTACTTTAAAATCTGGCCCAAATTGTGCCTTATTCTCGGACCAATTAAGGTCCAAACAAATGAGCCCAACCCCAATCTACTCTGGTCCAAACCAAAGGACCCCTTCTATTCCAACCCGGTCGGGACCCGTTTACTCGACCCGCCCTACTTCCCTTTAATCACGACTGTTGATCTCAGATGATCAAAAGCCCATACTAATCCTTTTCCTTATATCCCCTTACCCTAAATCCTAATCTCATTCTCACACTCCACCCTTGATTCCTCTACTCTCATCTTCTCTGAGAAACCCTAGCCGCGAACCAAAATCCTCTTTGAATCCAAATCATCCATTGATTCTTACAATGATTTACTTTCCTTTTCCGGATTATACTGCTATTACTTGTGTAAATATGGTGTAACTTAGTACTTGCCTATTTTGGAAAGTAACAGTCTCTAAATCAAAGGAGATCGACTTTACTCTCCAAGATTTGGACGATATTTCATCTGTATACGTCCATATCAAGGCTATAAGGTTTCGATTCACCAAGATCTCCGGCCAATTTCTAATCCTAGTCAAACTAGGGTTTACCTGGTTTCTTCTCCTAATCCGATTCTAAATTGGTTTTTGCATGTTCGTCTTTCCTTTTCTATGTTAGATTGATTGTATTTCCTTATTTGTGTGATGATTTTTATTACTCTATAAACCCCTCCCTAATTTCCCCTTTCGATAGAGGCTAATCACTTAAGAACTTCTGTTTTTCTCACTTTTCACCTTCTATATTATTCTGCTCTCTCTTGATTGTGGCCTGCTGAATGCCAAGGTCACCAAATTTTTCTCTATTAACCTCCCTAGTGTGAGCACTGCTCAGGGCTCACTGAAGCTCTTGTGAACTCTAACGCACTAGGATCAGGGGTTATGACTTTGTCTTGCTTTTGTCGTCATTGCTGAGATTTTGAGTCACTCACTTTTTTGCTCGTTTATCTTCGCAATTGGTTATCATTCTTGACCCTTTACAGCCTTGATTATTTCTCCTTTACTTATTCATGTATGTGTATTATGCGTGCCAACACTGTTTGACCATTTATAGACAAGCATGACCTAAGTTTCTTTTTTATTTGTGAACTCTCAGTGTTGTATTGTTGTATGCTTTCTGTAGTTCTATTGTCTCAATGATGTTCTGCAGTTCCATGTTCTTTAGTGTCAAACTTGATATGCTTCAACATGTGTAGTATACTTTCAAACTTTATTTATTTGACTCAAATGGTGTCTGGCCTTCTTAGGTTTTGTCTGATTAGTCATGCTCATGTTAGCCTTGATGTCGTGTCTTTTGCCTGTTATGAGTTCATACTCATGCCTTGGATTTCTGGGACCTTTTGTAGAAATTGCTTGCTCAAAGTCTTCTTTAAGGAATCTCTTCCTACTAGATCCTTTATGTGTAACATATTGTTTCTTACAAACTAATCCTTGACTCTCCCATGTTATAGCATTGTCGTAATCTCTAGCCAAACATGTTTGTATGCGATTTGTAACTCCGATAATTGTGTTTCTTTACTGGGAAATCCTACTCTCTTTCGTATTGCTTCTAGGATAAATACCAATGTGTAGTTCTCTCTCATGTGTGGTCGACTAACATGAATCCTAATGTCTGCCTGTCCTGTTAGCCTATAGTTGACATGTTCTTTTGCCTACTATGAGTTCTTTAGAATCTTTGTGCTATAGTTAATGTCCATCATGTTAAGTTTCATGATAAATTAAGTATGTTTGCCAAATTGTGCCCACTAGCATGTTGTTATGCTGTTTGCAACCACATTATCATTAGGTTTCCATGTTAAAAAACTTCATATCAAGACTGTACTCTACCTGCTTCTTGTTCACGATTCTGTTAGATTATCTAAAGGTCTTTAGATTGTTTCTGGATCATGCTTTACTTTGGAACTCTTTGAAATGGTTTACTGTCCTACGATGGTCAATCTTGTCATTATCAAACTCTGTTTCTGGACTTACAAAGCATAAGCTTGCCTCATATGTGTCTTGTGTGCCTTTCCATTTAGCGTGATCCTGTTTATATGTCTTGGCTAGAGCTGTTAATGGCTACACCTTTAACAACAAAGTGATTAAATTGTTCTATGAGTATTTGTCACTTGCATAAGTAAATTTAGCATCCATTTGGGTAAGTAAGTTATTCGTTGGGCCTGGAGATGGGCTATGTGTGTTGTTGGACCTGGGCACTGGATTCAGGTTCACTCTAGTTGTCTTGTGAACCTATGGTTTGGTCCTGCTGTTTGTCCTGGGAGTAAGAATATTGAAGGCCTGGGATATCCCTAGATTACTATTGTATTGGGCCTGTAATTGCTTTAGTGGGATTGTATTCGTTTCAACCTGTATTTTGTCATCTTCAAGTCTTTATTATTTCATTCTTGGGCCTGTAATAATTTATAAACAAACAATTGGGGTGCTAGTGAAATTGGGGAAATGGGTATATTCTAATGCTAGCATAAAAGGGTAAGAAATATGCCTATAGGGTCTATGTGGTTTATTTGATATTTCGTTCAGCATGCCTTATATGTTATTTAATCCAGTATGTTGTAAACTAATAGATAGCAGGCCTATGGGAATCATGCACACACTTCACTTCACTTGTTAAAATATGCTACACTTGTTTCTATGTCTACTATTCAACGCTCTTAGATAACATGCCTATAAGATACAACAATGCAATACCTTTGCCTATCTAAATACCATGACTTAAGGTCTTAACTAATTAATCAACTTCTTCATGCTATTTTTTGTACTGCTTCACTTGGATATCATGCCTATAGGGATAAAGTCTTACAAAATCGAGTCCAATATTCAATTATTAGAAATCCTGCCCATAAGATATTTATTGATGCTGCTAATCCAGTGTTTTCAAATGACTTCACTGCCTAATTATGCGACTATTAGAGATCATGCCTATAGGTTACTGTCACCTACCTAAGACATACATATATAAAATCAGCATTAGTAATTCAAAATTATGAGATTGTTTTCACTACCTTATTACGCAAAACGAATAATATCATGTCTATAGGACTTGCAACGCTCTAATTTGCCCATACGTTAGTCCAGAAATTACAGCACTTCCTATATAATATTAGAATCCAGAATCACATAAAATCATGCATGTAGGACTTAACGATTCCAACACGTGTTAATGCCGTATACTACCTAATCAGAAATCTATTTGCGTGCTTTCCTGCTTATATGTGGAGGTTATTTGAGCCTTTTATTGCAATTATATGCAATCCTATCTTTTTTTGACTGTCGCCTAGTTTTATCATTTTTAGCACCTGAGTTGAGTCTAGAACTACCAACTAGTAGGTCCAAATCCTCCTGGACCATAGGCATGGGACAAGTAGTGCACGCATAGGGTATGACTTAGAATCGAATTAGACGCCTTTTAGTATACAACTTCAACATAGTAATTGGATGGCAGGAGTTGATAGTCTGTGCCCGCTGAATAATATAAGCAACCCCTACCTAAAGGCAGTTGCTAAGTATTATTTATGTTTCCAGGGGTGATCCTTTAGGCTAAAAAATATAGGACCTCCCCTTTTTTTGTTTATATGCATCAACGTAGTTATTAAGACGTGTACCGACTCATTTGTTTTAATAAGACTCTACAACTTCTGAACTTACCTTCTATTTATAATCCACATAGTCTAAAGTTCGGCCGTGACCGACAGTTGATAACCTCGAAGAGTGTCTAACACTTTCTCTTTGAGGTAATTTAAGCCCTTACCCGATCTTCGGTGATGTTGACTAGTCAAACAGAGTTATTTCGAAATAGGTTACTTAACTCCCCTTAAATCGTTAGGTGGCTACTCTTCTCATTTAATTCCTCCTTTAAAAGAGTTGTCACATGTCGAAACCCGCTTTCGCGAGAAAATGGGGTGCGAAAACATGGAGACTCGGCTGGGGAAATACTTAGGCTTTTACCATAATGAACCTGACTTTTGTGGATTACTTTCTTTTAAACTGCTGTTACATGAACATCCCTTTCCTTATTCACCTTTATTTGTTTTTAACTGCTATTACATGCACATCTTTTTCCTTGTTCACCTTTGTATGTTTTAAATTGTTATGACATGCACATCCCTTCCCATATTCTCCTTTATTTGCTTCATTACGTTTTCATGAGCTAAACTGACTTCTCTCTTTTGTCTTTCTTTTCATGCTAAATTTTGTTATTTTATTTACCGCTTTTACATATTTTTATCATTAAAATGCTTGGTAATGTGTTATTATTTCTGCATAAAGCATGCTCCACATCATACTCCACTCGTGCCAATTATCAACATAGCAGGGCTTGATGAGTGTCCGCACTTTCTTGAAAATTACCCCTTTAAATCGAAAAGAATTATTTATGGTAGACTAGTCGATCAACGATGCAATCGACAGTCCCGTGCTTTTCCCTCTCAAGTTTTCCACTTGGGAGTACCAGTCTAGAGCGTTCGAGAAACCCTACTCCAAATTGAAATGTACATGCATCATGCTAAACATAGTACGTGTTAAAGCGTTGTTAACATAACAACCCGCTAAGATGAACCTTGTCCAAAGTCCGGGATTTCCACAATCCCAATGGGCACTATCATGTTATGTGCATTACTCGGAGAAAATGTGCCAGCATGCTGATCATTATTGCGTAAGTAGTCAAATCTAGAGGGGGAAAGGGCTAACCTTTGTTTGTTTGCAGAAAATGAAGCATGCAATTCCCAGGTTCGGTATGGTCCAAAACATCCCACCTTTTCTACTTGACTGGTGGAAAGACCTAGCACCTCGCGACAAAATTTTTATGAGGAGATTACTTGGTGACTTGCCATCCTTTATAAACAGTTGACCAAATAGGGAATTGATTGAGGCCGCTACCATGTTCTGGGATGAGAAAAAGGCCGTTTCGCCAAGTTTCCATAGGATAATCCGGGATTACTGGTACCAGAGAATCGCATTCCCCGTGATTTTATGAAAATATTTATTTTAAGAAGAATGATGAACTGCTCTATCTGAAAAAATCATACATCCCTTTTGAGTTTCTTTATGAGCGTTATGGGCATAGCAAGTCGTATCTTCTTCACCATGATGAACTAGCCATTACTTCCTTGGGATGGGTGCATCGCCGAGTTTATGTGTTCGTTGTCTGCTTCTTGGGGTTGTTTATATTTTCTATGAAAAGAGGAAGGATTCATACTCGTTTAGCCATGGTTGCCAGGACCGTGATGGATGGCATCGAGGGACAAACGTATACCATCATTGCTATGATCTTAGTTGAGATGTACCGTGCTCTAGATTGGTGCAAGCAGGGATTTTGAAACTTTGAGGGTTGTAATCCATTGCTCATTTCTGGTTGCTGGAACACTTTCATAGAGGAGAGTACCGTCAAGAGCTTCTGCGAAGGCCACTGAATGACTACATAGCCAACCATCACCCAAAGAAAATGACGTTTATTCCGGACAGTTTTGCCAGCTTGGAAATGATGTAAGTTGGGTGTGTTTCTTCAGCAATCTAACAGACGAGCAGGTATATTGGATGCTCGAATAGTTTCCCAGTAGTGAGTTCATCATCATATCAATGGGGACTACTCATTTGGTACTAATCGGGTTGCAAGGTATCAACCCTTACGCTCCTATAAGGGTAATGAGACAAGCCAGAGGAAAACAAGTCATACCTCGGGTTTCCAACATGGTTCGATATAAAGAAGATGTCAAGGGAGATGTCATTCCATTCAAATTTGAAGCGCAACATATGTGGAACAAAAAGATCATTTTGAAAGGAGAAACTATCGAGCCAGAGAGGTATCACGCTGGTCATATGTACTACTATTTATCATGGTTGGAAGACGATATAGCAGGGGACGTCAAGCCATGGGTCAATATGAAGGATAAGATCATAGATTAAGTGGATGAGGCACAAGTTAAGTACAAGAGACTATGCAAAAGGATGTTCGAGTCCGAAGCTAAGCATCTGGAGCAGCACAAAGTGAACATGGAGGCGATAAGGGAATGAAAGGAGATTTCCACAAAGTTAATAGAAAGATTGGAATTCTTGGAACAAGGACTGATGGAGCTAGAAGGGAAGATGAGAAAGAGACTCTCGGATTGTCAAGGCATGAACGATGATGAAGGAGGAAGCTTACTTATTATTGGATATGCGCGATCTGTGAAACTTGATTGATGGGTTCAAAAGAGCCAAGCATGGAGAAGCTCCTTCAGGAACCCAGTAGATTAGGAGATAGTGTTATTTACTGCTTTCTAGCTTAGATTAGATTTCGATGTAATAAGTCTTGATGCCACTAATGACTTTATTATTATTGTCGATTTAGTAAAAGTTTGTTTTGGCTCATTTTCGCATTAATGAAATGAAGCAAATGTTGGAATCAATTTTCTCCAAGTATATGTGTCTCTTAGGCCTATCTCAGGCACGATGAGGTTCCCAAAATTAGGACACTAATTATTGCATGACTTTGTGAAACATGGTTAAATGCTGCAAACATTCTTTTATTTTCACCTTACTAACTTGGTTACCTTTTTCTTTTTATTTTATTTTTTATTATTCCCATTCCCAAAGGTTGGTTCATGCATAGTGGCATCATCAACATACCACACTAGATCCATAGGTCCTCCACCTCCTCCTCTACCTAGCGACCCGAAAGGAAAAAGAAAGGGAAAAGGGAAGATGGATAATTTAAGTATCAGGAAAGACAATGATACTGTGGCAGAAACGTGGAAACTTCAGATGGAAAAAGTACTCCGGGGCAGATGAGCTGGTCTTACGTTTGGAGCAGAAAATCCTGGAACTACGGGATGAGCTTGAGCAGGTCCGAAATCTGGCAAAACTCTTCCTCACTCTCAATGTTCCCTACATCAACCAACAAAACCCGATTACCCAGAACCAAACATCCCCACAAAACCCATAAAACCAAAACCTACCACCAAATCCTCCTACACCACACCAGTATCATAATCCTGCACCTCCCCAGAACCTTAGCCCTCCACCAGTGTCAACCCCTCAACAAAAACACCATCATCCAACTCAATACCCACAAACCACTACTTATCACACCCCTCAAAATGCACCGCAACCCATTCCCGATCCCCAAAACTTGACCAACGACCACCCATATACCCAAGTTGGCGTAACCAATCAAAGCAATCCGATATATATGGAAACCTTACCCCATACCCCACAACAAACTTTATACATACCCGAACCAATTGAGAAGGACCTGCTCATTAGAAACATGGCAGAGGAGCTCAAGAATCTCATAGGGAGAGTCTAGAGTGTTGAAGGTGGTAAAGGCGTTGAAGGCCTAAGCTATGAGGACCTATGTATTCAGCTGGATGTGGAACTACCGAAGGGTTACAAACCTCCCAAGTTCGAGTATTCGATGGTACTTGGGATCCGAAGGTGCATCTGAGAACATACTGTGACAAGTTTGTAGGAGTGGGTTAGAATGAGCAAATTCGTATGAAAATTTTCATGCAAAGCCTTACAGGAGACACTTTGTCTTGGTATATCAGTCAAAACCCAAAGAAGTGGGTTAATTGGGTGAGTATGGCATCCGATTTCATGGATAGATTCAGGTTCAACACCGAAAACGCAGAAAATATTTTCTACATTCAAAACCTCAAGAAGAAGCTGACAGAAACCTTTCATGAGTATGCTACTCGTCGGATATCAGAGGCCACAAAGGTAAGGCCAGCACTCGAAGAAGAACAAATGAACAAGTTCTTTGTATGAGCTCAAGATCCATAGTATTACGAAAGGTTGATGGTCATTGAAAATCACGAGTTCTCCGATATTATCAAGCTAGGAGAAACAATAGATGAAGGGGTTAAGAATGGGATGGTAACCAATTTCGAGGCACTGCATGCCACGAATAAAGCTTTGCAATCAGGAGGTATTTCAAAGAAGAAAGAAGTGGGTGCCGTGATGGTAGCCCAGGGCCTAAGTCTCCCCTCACATACCAAACACCTCCATCCACAAATCAACCATCACCTCCAAGATACCAAAACCCCCCTCCACCTACCATACCTATTACACTCAACTGGTATATTACCATTCACCTCCACCCGCTCTCCAAAACTACCCAAAGCCACGTCCAAAGTTCGACCGCAGACCTCCCAACCAATATACTCCAATCGCTAAATGCATAGACCAACTGTATGAGAGGCTGAAGGCTGTTGGTTATGTTACCCCTATTCCTACCGTTGTCGTGGAGAATCTGTTGCTCCCAAACGCACACGCAAGTATACATGGTCATACAAGTAATAAAATGATAAGTCGAGTATCGAACCTACAAAGACTTGTATCAACTATCTACTAAATTCACCAAGATTGTTATTCAGTTGAGCCAAATTTGAGTTCAAGAATGTGATTATACTGAACTACCATTCTGAGTAGTAACTAAATTATCAAGCAGCAAAATAATTTTTGTGTATTCAGTAGAGACAAATATTCCAGGGTTGTGATCGATTCACCAATCGTATTGTGTTCCAGTTAACTCTCCCTTTCATACAATTCGCTCATGATTTCTAATTAATCAAATAATTGCTCTCATAGCCTTCTCCCTAAGTACTACTCACCTATTCAAAATAGATTAATGCCTATATTTCTATGAAATCAATCTATTAAGAATGCATTAAGATTATGGTATTTAATTAAGCAGGGTGACTAGGTATATTCCTATCTTAACCACAAATCCGCCCCCAGAGTTAAGATCGTGCTCTCTTTAATTCTTCTCTAATCTAAACATGGCTTTCCTAAGCATAACATATATAGTAAATAGAACCTAACTGCTGGCCAGACAATTAAGCAATTAATCACATAATCGAAGAAACAAACATATATTGGTGAATTGTAATCAAGGTTAAGTCAATGTTAAACAACAATATTCATGGCTAAATCACAACCCCTGAACTATGGGTTTTAGCCACTCATGATAGAATAAAACAACTTCATAAGTGTTGGATAATTTAAAATACTAAGGCAAGATGAAGAAAACTGAGATCTCTTCACTCCCGGATGTTTCTCGTGTGTATTCTCCCTTCAAAGTGGCATCTCACCCCCCTAAAAATAGGCTTAGTCTTGCTTTTATACGCGTTGGGTAGGTCTAGGGCCGAAATAACCTTATCCCGGGCAAAGTTGGACAAAAATCACGTCACCAGCGTCCAACCCAACACCCCACGTTGGCCCTGACGCTGGTTTATTGAACATTCTACCTAGGGCGCCAGAGGTGGCGTGGGGCGCTTCCTGTGGCGCTAAAATCTATTTTTTCCGTGTTTCTCCATTTTGGCTCTAATCTTGCACCTTCGCCCCCAATTGCTTCCGTATGATTCGTACACATAAAAACACCCTGAATTAATATAAATCAACACATTTTACATCCGAAATCCACGAAACAAGATTAAAACATGAGGCGATATACATACACACACACACACACACACTTTAAGCTAAATATCAACACCCCACACTTAGACTTTTGCTCTTCCTCGAGCAATAAGACTATCAAATATACCCCCAACTACGTACAAATCTCAACTATAGAGGAGCACTTCATTTTTTTTAACCACACACTCTACCCTTGACTACGATCTATAACATCAATTAAGCATGAACATACAAAATTCACATTCTTCCCATTTTAAGAATGCCCAAGTATAAAATTTCAATTCAATCAATTCCAGTAACCTATTTGTAACCATCCAACCTCAAAAGCCGACTCGTTACCACTAAGCACCCTCATCCCGTGCACTCACCTAACAAGAAAAGTTTACAACATTACTAATCATTCCAGAGATCATGTTCCCTCAAACAATAAGAATACCAAATATACCCCCAACTACATACAAATCTCAACTATAGAGGATCACTTCATTTTTTTAACCACACACTCTACTCTTGACTACTATCGATACCATCAATTAAGCATGAACATACAAAATTCACATTCTTCCCGTTTTAAGCATGCCCAAGTATAACGTTTCATTCAATCAATTCCAACAACCTATTTGTAACCATCCAACCTCAAAAGCCGACTCGTTACCATTAAGCACCCTCAACCCGCACACTCAGCTAACAAGAAAAGTTTACAACATTACTAATCATTCCTGAGATCATGTGCCCTCTCCAACAAACAAAAAAGTGAATATAGACTAGTCCACACATTCAAATATTCTTTTTGAATATAAATTAAGGACATCACACAATTGAACAAAATTTTCTCACTCTCACAAAGAATTCATATGCTTCCCGTGGTCGTACCATAAGCTTGCCCGTAGTGTACGTCTCTACTAATCTAAGCTAGCCAAATCTAGGATCAATTATGACTTTAAGGTTGTAATGTAGGCTAAGGGATGGGTATGATACATGTAGGAATAGTGGCTAACCCTCCTAGGCACTTTAATACACTATACTCATGAATCGAGCACATATTCTTCTCAACCAATTCACTTGCCACAAATCATATACAACATAGTCCCCCCCTTTTTTTTCAATTATGCACTTCTATACTCCCACTAGCACAAATTAGTAAAATTGGGAGGTGTGTGTTTTTCTACATACTTTGACTATCATTTTCTTTTTCTTTTCGTGCAACTTTTCTTTTTCTTTCTCTTTTTTTTTCTACACACTCCATATATTAATGTTCATCGGCAAGTGACTTTTGTTTTCAACTTTAGTGCACCAAAGGACCCTTCCATGATTCCACTCAAAAGCGACTCCCCAATCTCTCACCTCACTTCTTTTAGCGACTACGTGCCTTAGGAGGTAAAGGTTCAACAATCTCAAATTAAGAACAAAATAGGGGTATGACTTGTAATGAGGTTGCCAAAAGAAAGGTCTATAGCCTCAACGGGACTAGAAACGAAATTTTTTATTTTTATGTGACAAGCACATCTATGATCAAGCAAGAAATGCCTACGTCATCTCCTAGATTAGCAAAACTTACAATTTTGCTTCGATTAACACATGGAGCAAGTTCTAGACTACACAGGATAATACAGAAGATTACAAATCCTCACACACACATTGCACATGACTCAATCAAGACGGTTCTGTTCAATTCTCAAGTCAAGCAAGCACACATAATTGAGAAAATTTAAGCAATATTGAACTATGTGGCATACAAGTCAAACAACTGAGAAAAAGTGCCACAAAAAAGGCTATTTACTTTACTTAGATGTCACAATTCAAACCAAATGCGCGGAATGTTAAAATGTATGTCATAACCTAATGTGCCAGCTTCAAACACGTCAATAGGTATCTCAAAGCAACTTAGTTTCTTCCTAACCTACTCCTTAAAAAACTAAAGTACTTGGTTCGAGCTACACCCTTGGAAAAGAACCGGTGCCCAAAGAAAAACCAAGGGATACTACCTAACTATCATAAACAAAATTTATTTTTGGTGTTTTTAGTTGGACTTTATCCATCAACAAAATTGTCCAAAAGATCCATCGTCGAGAAAAATCCGAGATTTTTTTGAAATTTTTTATTTTTTTCTAAAACAAACTAGACTAAAACTAGACTAAGTAAAGCTAATAAGAAAATAATTGATACACGTTTACAAAATACATCACAAGTAGTAGTCCTCCCACCCCACACTTAGTCTATGCATAGTCTCTGATGCATATAAAAAAATAAAACAGAGTAGGGTGAAAAGAAAACTCCCTGTCAGGCGGAATCCTCCTCCACAGTTCCGGGCACATCATCATCAGATCCTAGAGGCACCAAAGCCATAGGCCCCATAACATCATCACCAACCTTGTCCTCCGTGTCTGAGCCCTTGATAGTGTTTGCGTTCTCGGGTGAGTGAACAGGGATGCCAGGCGCAATCCCCAACATCTCTTTGGACGAACTTGACAAGTCATTGCGTAAATGCATACGCTCCTCGTCTGAAATACCAACCCTGCTCATGAGTAAATTCAAGGGGTTATAAAGGTACTTGTTGAAGTTCTCGTCTCATTTGTTCTGTGCAGCTTGAGTGAGCTTAGACGATGTAGCCAACAAGGATGTGATGTCCCACAGCCCTGTAGGAGCCTCCACCACCTCATCATACCCTGGGTACTCCGGCACCCCTCGGGAGAGCATATATTGTGTTAGTAAGTTGCCGAAGAAGAACCTCTTAATCTTCTGCCCAAATCACGTGCGGGCCATCTAACCGAGAATGATCTCACCCACATTAATGGGTCTACCCGTCATCAAAAAGAATATGGCACACATCCGAGCTCGAGCACATTCATTGTTGTGCTCCACTAGCATAAGTCTGGCTTGCACAAAATTTTGCCACACTTTGGTGGTCTTGTTGAAACCATAGCGACCCATCTAAAGGTGAATATCGCCTTGCTTTATGGTCCACTTGGCATTTGAATACCTGTTGGACTGGCTCAAAGTGATGTGGCTTGATATGCTTGTCATGCCATCTTTTTGTCTTTTCTTTGTAAATCTTAACATTTTCATAAGAGTGCAGCCTGAACTCATCTAATTCATTCAACTGCGAGAGTCTTTTTTTCGCCCGCGGCTTCAAGGTCTATAATCAACTTCTTAACAGCCCAATACGCTTTGTGTTCAAGTTCAACAGGAAAGTGACATGCCTTCCCATAAATAAGCTTATACGGTGACGCCCCAGTTGGCGTTTTATATGCCCACAAGGCATCATTTAACTTTACAATCCAATCCTTTTTATTCACACTCACGGTCTTCTCTAAGATTTGCTTTATTTCTCAATTAGACACCTCAACTTGTCTACTTGTTTGAGGATGATATGCTATAGTAACTCTATGGCGGACTCCATATTTAGCTATAAGGTTATTAAACTGATTGCAAAAGTGTGTCCCTTCATCACTAATCAAACCACGTGGAGTCCCAAACCTAAAAAATATGTTCTTTTTCATAAACGCAGCTACCACCAACCACCATGGCATCATTCGTTGGAAATACAATCGCCTTTACCCATTTTGACACGTAGTCAACTGCTAGCAAAATGTATTTGTTTCCCTTGGACAATTTGAATGGTCCCATAAAATCTATCCTCACACATAAAAAATCTCGACCTCCAGGATGTTATTCAAAGGAATCTCATGCCTCTTTGTGATTGTTCCTGTTGTCTGACACTTGTCACACTTCTTAACAAATACATGGGCATCCTTGAATAATGTTGGCCAAAAGAACCAGATTGTAATACCTTTGGAGCTGTTATATCGCCTCCATGATGGCCCCCATAGGGTGATGCATGACAATCATACAACACTAGTTCAACCTCCTTTTCTGGTATACATCTCCTCATCATTTGATCAGTACACTGCTTGTACAAATATGGCTCATCCCAATATTAGAAGTTCACATCTTGTAGAAACCTTTTTCTAGCTTTAGATTCAATTTCAGGAGGAAGTACCCCACTCACCAGATAATCCACATACCATGGGGGAGGGTCTTGGGTGATAGCAAAAAGTTTCTCATTAGGAAATACTTCTTTAATTTGGCCACCCTCATCCACGTGGTCGTGATTTTCTACCCTTGATAGATGGTCAACTACTTTGTTCTCTGTGCCATTTCTATCTCGTGTTTCCACATCAAATTCCCCCAACAACAAAACTCAGCGCATCAATCTAGCGTTAGATTCTTTTTTATAAATAGATACTTGATTGCTGCATGATCAGTATGGACTATACTTTTGTTCCCACCAAGTATGCCCGAAATATCTCAAAGGCCCACACCACGACTAACAATTCCTTTTCAGTGGTGGTGTAATTCAGCTGCGCATCATCAAGAGTCTTACTGGCATAGTAGATGGAATAAAATAGTTTGTCCTTCCTCTGGCCTAGCACTGCCCAAATAGTATGTTCGCTTGCATCACACATAAATTCAAATGGTAATGACCAATCTGGTGCCGTAATAATGGGTGCAGCCATCGGCTTCTTTTTCAGCTCTTCAAATGCTTTCAGGTTGGTGTCATCAAAATTGGAAGTTACATATTTTTGAAGCAACCTGCACAAAGGAGTAGCAATTTTAGAAAAATCCTTAATAAAGCGCCAATAGAATCCCGCATGACCCCTGAAACTCAAGACACCCTTCACAGAAATGGGTGTAGGTAATTTTTCAACCGCCACCACCTTCGCTTTATCAACTTTAATGCCGCTCCTAGACACTCTGTGACCCAACACGATGCCTTCCTACACCATAAAATGACACTTCTCCCAATTCAATACCTGATTTGTTTCTTCACCCCGAGCCAACACCTTGCTCAAATTATTCAAACAATCATCATAAGAAGACCCAAAGACTGAAAAATCATCCATAAAAACTTTCACGAATTTCTCCACCATATCGGTGAAAATAGCCATCATGCATCTCAGGAAAATAGCTGGCGCATTACAAAGACCAAATGGCATTTTCTTGAAGGCAAAATTGCCATAAGGACAAGTAAACATGGTCTTTTTCTGATCCTCTAGGCATATGACGATTCTGGTTGTACCCCGAATAGCCATCAAGGAAGCAATAATATTCATGCCCCGCCAATTTGTCCAACATTTGGTCAATGAATTAAAGTGGGAAGTGGTCCTTGTGGGTAGCTTTGTTGAGCCTTCTGCAATTAATGCAAACTCTCCAACCCGTCACAATGCGAGCATAAATTAGCTCATTTTTTAATTCTCAACCATAGTCATCCCTCCCTTTTTAGGCACACATTGCACTGGGCTTACCCAGTTGATGTTAGAGATAGGAAAGATGATACCCGCATCGAGCCACTTAATTACTTCCTTATTCACGACTTCCTTCATGATAGAAGCTGCTCAACACTTGGGTGGTGTCCATCTTCCCGAAAGATTTTATGCATGCAAAATGATGGACTGATTCCCTAAATGTCAGCAATTGTCCACCCTATAACCTTTTTATGCTCGCGAAGTACTCTGAGAAATTTTTCTTCTTGTACATTAGTCAGGCTGAACGAGATAATTACTGGAAATATTTCAGAGTTCCCCAAATAAGGATAGCACATATGTGCTGGAAGAGGCTTTACTTCTAGCTTTGGAGCTTCCTCAATAGATGGCTTAGGAAGGGTCAGAGTAACAGGCCTGCCCAACTCCTCAAACTTCCCAAACCCATGGGCATAATTGCATGACATGTCAAGTACTTGCTCAATTTATCCCATCATCTTATCTTCACTGTCTTATTCATTCCCAATCAAAGCTCATTCAAGAGGATCTATGGGGCCCATAAAAGGCACCAATGACATAGCATTGCTTTCCACTGCAGAAATCATGGATAGCTTTTCGTAGTGGGATAGAAATATGATTGCTTTGTACAAATTAAATACCTCCACCTGATCACCTACTCTTATCATCATCTTTCCTTCGCATACATCAATAATAGCTCGGCTCGTGGCTAAGAATGGACTCCCCAAAATAAATGGGACTTCCTTATTAGGATCGTAGTCCAAGATAATGAAATCAATAGGGTATATGAAAGAATCCACTTGAACTAACACATCTTCAATCACTACTTACGGATGAATAAGGGAGAGATCAGCCAACTGTAAGATTACCGTTATTGGGAGCGGCTCACCCTAACCCAACTATCTGAACCCAGATAGAGGCATCAGTTGATACTCATTACAAGATCACTTAAAGCTCTCCCGAATGCATGCTTTCCAATCGAGATTTGGATAGTGAAACTACCCGGATCCTTCAATTTCTGAGGTAGCTTGCTTTGGATTCTAAAGCTACATTCCTCAGTGAGTGCCACAGTCTCGAATTCGGTCAACCTCATTTTGTTGGCCACTATGTCCTTGATGTATTTTTTATATTTGGGTACTTCTTGCAGGATGTCTTCCAATGAAATATTGATTTGCCCATACTTCAAAATATCAAGAAATTTTTTATACGCGGCATTATCCTTCACTTTCCGCAATCTTTGAGGGAACGGAGGTAGTGGCCTCGCAACTAATGGTGGGAGTTACTCATCCACCACCTATTCAGTTGGCTTCTCTGTCTCCTTTGATTTTCCTGATTTTGACTCTATAGTGGCCGACCTCTCATTAAAGGTCACTTTTTTTCTCTTTTCCAACTGGACTTCTTCTAATTGTCTCTCATTCCTCAATGACACAACATTAATAGTGTAACGACACGACCTGTCGTTTTGAGCTCTAGCGCGTCGTTCAGCGATTTGAAGTCGTGAGCAGCTTCATTTCAGGTATTATGACCCGTGGGCATGGTCGGAATTGAATTTTAGGAAGTTTAGAATTGATTTGGAAAGAAAATTCTCATTTCAGAAGCCTTAAGTTGGAGAAATCAACTAAGATTGGAATTTTGAGTAAACGAAATCCGAATCAGGATTTGAAGGTTCTTGTAGGTTTGTATGATGATTTCGGACTTGGGCATATGTCCGGATCGGGTTTTGGATAACCCAGGAGCATTTTGGCGAATATTGTGGAAGTCAGCATTTTAGAAGAATTTCATAAATTTGGGCTTGAAGTGCATTTCAGTGTTGTGGATGTCCGTTTGGGATTTCGAGTCTGGGAATAGCTTTGTATGGTGATTCTGGAGTTGGGAGCGCGATCGGAAGTGAATTTGGATGTGCGTAGGTCATTTTGAAGTCATTTGGCTAAAGATAGAAATTTGAAGGTTTTTGAAAAATCCGACCAGAAATGGAAGTTTTGATATTGAGGTCGGAACGCGATTCCGGAAGTTGGAGCAGGTAGGTAATGTTGAGTATGACTTGTGCGCAAAATTTGAGGTCAATCAGACGTGATTTGATAGGTTTCGCCATCAGATGTAGAAGCTGGAAAATTCTTAGTTCATAAAGTTGGGAATTTGGGCGCGATTCGTGGTTTAGATGTTGTTTGATGTGATTTGAGGCCTCGAGCAACTCCTCATTATATTTTGGAACAGTTTGGTATAATTTGACGGGGTCCCGGGGGCCTCGGGTGGATTCCGGGTGGTTAACGGATCAATGTTTGAAGTTGGAGAAGGCTGAAGGTTGCTGTCATTTGGTGTAACCGCACCTGCGAGGCTTTGACCGCAGGTGCGGAGCCACGGGTGCGGCTAAGGGCACCACAGGTGCGGAGCCGCAGGTGCGTGTTTTGGGCTGGAGCTGAGGAGGCCGCAGGTGTAGAAGATGGGTCGCACCTGCGGAAGCGTAGGTGCGAAGAAGGGACCGCAGAAGCGAGAGATACTGGGTTGAGTCAGAGCTGCACCTGCGATGGAATTTCCGCAGGTGCGGAGCCACATGAGCGGCTATTGGACCGCAGATGCGAAAGGAGGCATGGGCAGATTGTTTAAAGTCGGGTTTTTGTCATTTCTCACCCATTTTTCATTTGACATGGGCGATTTTGGAGAGCATTTCAAGGGGGATTTTCGGCAGGCATCAAGGTAAGTAAATTCCTCTCGTTTGTAAGATAAATACAAGATTATATGCATGGATTAGGCATGGGAATTGATAGGAATTTGGGAAATTATTGAAGAAACCTAGAAAATGTAAAATTTGAATTTAGTCACGAATTTGAGCATGGAATGTAGAGTAAATTGTATGATTGAACTAGTAGAGCTATGGGTAGAATGTATCTTCGAGAATTTCGGATTTCCGGTCACGTAGGCCCGAGGGAAGTTTGGTCATTTCCATGAGCGGGGTTGGGATAGAATATAATTTGAATTTGTTGTGAGTATTAGGATGAATTTTCATTGTTTTGCCGTTATGTGGTAGTTTCTGAGCGTTGTGCGTCCGTTGGAGTCATCGGAAGGGCTTGGAAGTCGGTATTGGAATTTCAGAGCAAGGTAAGTCTCCTTTCTAAATTTGTGAGGGGGAATCGTCCCCCTATGTGAATTAATTCAGCAAATGCTATTATCTTCGGGGGGTACGTACGCACGAGGTGACGGGAGTCCGTGCGTAGCTACTATTATGCCATGTCCGGGTAGCCTAGGACCCACTAGCATGCCTTACGTGTTGTACCTGTAATCCTGCCTGTAATATTAAACTGCTAATATAATCGAAAACTTAATTGAATACCTAAAAGAAAACTAGAGTTCATTTTGTTAATCTTCTAGAAAGAAAATTAATTCCTCTGTGGATATTTGTGTACCTGGATTGGGTTGTATTATGGAATATCATTAAACTTGACACATGAGTTTCAAAACAAAGATTTAAACGCTATATTTCATGTTCCTTTAAGAAGAATTTACCACTTCCCTAAGAAAAATTATTTTCTTGATAAAATACGGATTTATTATATGGATATGAGTAACTTTGGGTGCCTGAGTCGCATGTATGATTCGCGAGCAGGATGAACCTCTATTTGTGTGTGTATTTATATGAGCACCTGAGTCGCAGGTATGATTTGCGAGAAGGCCAGCCATATTATTTTAACCGCGTCGCATGATCGATTCGCGAGCTGTGTAGATATATGCATCTATGGTTTGAGCCGTTCGACCGTTCGGCAGTGCATAATTTATTATTGTTGGTCCGCGCCGTTCGACCCTCGGCATTGCTTGCGCATGATATTTTCTACGTAGTTGCTATGATTTTGCCTGATTAGTGGCCTAAAATATTAAATTATCAATTGAAATGACAGAGATTTAAAGTTATTAAAAGAGATTTTGGAAGAAGTTGTTCCTTCCCGTCGATTAATTGTTATTTGATTAAATCACCCATGTTGATTAATTGTAATAATATGACGAAGATATAAAGTGTTAAACGCAATTGGATTTGAAAATATTTAAATACTGATTTAAATAAATTGCCTATGATAATCATGCTTAGTGTCATACTTAAATATTCTAAATTGACCTTTAGTAAATGTCTAATTTTAGCTCTCGTCACTACCTCTCTGAGGTTATGCGGGCGACCTACTGAGTACACGTTGTTTTTTTACTCATGCTACACTTGCTGTGCATTTTATTGCATAATTACTTTCATAGAAATGTGGAGGATTCGGAGACTTAGGCGAGCTGCATCATCCGGAGGCGATCCGCAGCTAACAGAGTCTCCTTCGTACTGTATTTATTTCATTTTAAATTTCCTTGTCTAGTTGTATTTCGGACAGGCTTTGTAATGATTGTATAAATTCTTAGAAACTGCTCATGTACTTGTGACACCAGGTTCTGGGATATGTGTTGGGGTATATTTGTTAAAGTGTAATACTTAAACTACTGTTTTACTTAACAAATTTGTATTTGGTTAAAATGTAATAAAGTGCTAGGAAATGTTTGTTTTCATGAATGTTTAAACCGGAAATTATTTCGATTAATTAATGATTGGCTTGCCTGACAATGATGTCCGATGCCATCACGACCTTATGGATTTTGGGTCGTGACAACATGGTATCAGAGCGCTAGGTTCCCGTAGGTCTCACGAGTCATGAGCAAGCCTGGTAGAGTCTTGCGGATCGGTACAGAGACGTCTGTACTTATCTTCGAGAGGCTACAGGGCTGTTAGGAGTACTTCCCTTCTTGATTCCTCATCGTGCGAGTTGATTGATTTGAGGCTTATGCCTATGTTCATCCCTACTCAATCTTACGCGTCGCGAAATGCTTGTTATGAATCAGGAATTTGAGGAATTGAAATGGAGCTACAGATGTAATTCGAGATGCTTCCATGTGTAATTGGTCGTGGCTGTTGTTATGGCCCTCCAAAAGGGTAATATGTTGTTTCAGCTCAGTAGTTGTGTTTCTGGGAGCCTTAAGGCTATGCTCAGGTAGTGATAATGCTTGCGATTGGTTATCGTGTGATGTCGATATGATGATAGAATTCTTGCCCGTATGTTGGGGATGATGAATGGTTTGAAGGGAGGTCTTCTCATAGTGTGATTTCGAGATTTTGGTATTCTAGTGCCGGTAGATGAAAGGCATTTAGGTTATGAATGGCCCGGTTGGGGTTGATAAAGTAGTAAGACTTGGTTTCTGCAAGTGAGATGGGATATGCACCTGTGACGTGTAGTCGTCGTCATCGATCGAATGGGATGTGTTAAGTTTGGCGGTGCTATGGTTTTCTTCGGTTGCGTGGGGTCCGAGTATTGAGAAGGAGTATTGAAGAAAGCAGTTGGCAGAGGTCGTGAGGTGCGGTGGTTCAGTACCAAGTAAGGGTTGGTAATGAAGGCAGCTAGAGAAAGATGATCTTCGGAAAGCTTGAAGTCGTGGTGATCGACTGGTTTGAGAGCTATAGAGAATGGTCCTAAAGTGAGGCTAGGCAGTGGTTCCATCTCTAGGAGGCTAGGTGTAAGAAGCGGAAGCGTAGCTTGGAATTTGAATATATTGTCGCGCATTTAATGGATGTCCATAAGGAGCGGACAGACTAGTAAAGTTGGTAAATGAAACAGGGCGTAGGATGGGATATTGAAGTTGTAGAGAGCATGCATTTAGCGTCGTTGGGAGGTGTCCGCGGGTGATTTCCACAGGTGGGTTATCTTCTGTGAATAGGTTAACGATGGCGGGTTGTCAGGTCTCTGTGACAGGTTCTAGTGGCTAGTCGGTAAGAGGTAGAATGTGTGAATGATGCTAGAGAATTTGAGTATTTAGGGAGTGCTAGCAAGAGAATTTGGAAGAATTGGACGTATTGGTTGAGCAAGATCATGTTATCAAAGGAGAAAGGATCTCGGCGGGGTCTAGAGTGGTGCAAAGAGTAGCTTCAGGCTAAGTAGGGGAGTCCCACCATCTGCAGTTGGGTTGTAGGGTTGTCTTCGCATAGGGTCGCGGATTGTCGTCATATTGGCAAGTTATTTCAGCTAAGGGAAAGGAGTAAAATGGTGATTGTGCGTGGGATTTGATGAATGTGTGCAAAAGTTGGCCTTGTCGGGCCAGGGATAGGCCTTGGAAGATTCAAAATTTAAGCTTAAGGCATGGGCGAGTTGTAAGGATAGTTACTCAGTCACGTGCTTCATTGAAAAAAGGTGTTCCTGTGCTAGGAGAGCCTTGGAGTTGATTGTATTCGGGGCCAGTTGGAGTGGGTGACTCCCAATAGTGGTCCTAGTGAGTTCAAAAGTTAAGAATGCGGCATTTAAGGAATTCAGGCAGCAGTATGATCGAGAATCGAGCTTTTGTAGAGTAATTTCTGAGAAAAAAGAGGATGGTTGGGATGTTCTATGATATGCTTCAGCATGCAAGATAGTATTGGAGAAGTGAGAGGAATAAACTCCGGGTTGTAGAAAGATGATCAGGAGGGTATGAGACGGGTTGCGGGATTTAGGCAGCATAGTCTCGTGGATCAAGGCCACTCGGGATGAGTGAGGGTTGAGTTTGCTATGAGTGGAAGGAAGTTGCTATTATTCCTGAGGCAAATTGAAGATGATTAAAAGCAAATAGATTGTTTAGCCATGGTTGAAATGGCACGTTTGCGGCAGTGATCAGTTCCTTTGATGTGATTTAGTTATGCATGTGGTTTGTGCTGGTGTATGCGGGGCTTGTCGGCCGTCGTAATGGATTTCATGTGGGGGCATTTGAGTGCTATGGCCTGTCAGGTGTAGGCGGACCCCGGAAGGGTTATGGTGGTATATACTACTACTTAAGGATTTGCATGTTGGGTGATCGTGGGAATTCACTCGTGTGTTGAGATGGTACTCTTGAATTGAGTTAAGTAAAAGGTTTCTATCTGATGAAGTGTTAACCCTATTGGTGGTTCAGAAGCTATGATGGAATTCTTGCGCTACCTCATGTTGGCATGTTAGAGGCGGTAAGCAGTCTGTAACTGAGAGTAAGAATTGAGATTGCGGTTCGGTGTTGATAAGGGTGTCATGAGCTCGGAAGAGCGGAAAAAAAAGGTGATTCGAAAGTTCAGAATAAGCTGGTGTTACCTTCAGTGTCACCTGAGATGGATATTTGGTGGAAGAGGCTCTGTACCCTGGTTATGGGTTCTTGATTTGTCTTACAGCATAGTATGGCCAGTGCTGGATGTGCAGACTTGTTGCCTTATGTGGAAGGTCGTGGAAGCGTGACCGTGAAAAGATTGTATAAAGTGTAACATGTAGTCACTTGATGGATTTCAGATTTGGACCGAGTATAAAGAAGTGCAATGTTGTTTGTTTGAGAAGTTATGACTGAGAGGCGTTCAGTTCATTTGGTTGTTGATTGTGGGGTGTTTTTCCCAGCTACGATGGTTGTTCTTGCATATTATGAGAGAAAGTGGGTTAATGTGGACCCAGGTAGAGCTATTAGCATAGTTTGGTGCGAGCAAGGTGGCTCGATGTCTGTAGATGGATTAAAATATGATTATGGGCTCCGTATGAGCCAGGCATGTTCATTTCAGTAGAGCGCTTTTCATGGAAAGGTGCTAGAACAACGGGTGTTGTTCCGTCTTCGTCAAATTCATGTGTTATTATGATTGTGCCGTGTGGGTTGTGAAACGGCTTAGCAATTTCCTATGTGTTGAGGTCCCTTGTAGTGGGGATGTTATGTGAGAAGGATAGCTCTTGAGATAGAGTGTATATATATGTGTCGCACCTTAGTTGTGCTTGAGTTTTGTAGACTACGACCTTATCAGTCTCCCCAGGATGGTATTATGCACTTAGCGTGCTCGTGATCGATATTCAATAATTTGTAATAGTGAGCAAATCAGCTCCGTATATATATATCTTCTTATGTAAATTTTATATGTGGATCAGGTGGCACGTCGCCACGGGTATGTTATTCGGATCGGGTTGCATGCCACAACAGTATGATGATGAGTAAGGTTCTATATTTATTTTCTTGTGTTGTACTTCCTATTTTCTGATAAGAATTTATATTAGTTGCATGAGTTGAATAGTTCCTTCCTGAGTCGTTTCTTATTATCATGTTCGAGTTATGATCTATTGGCGCGATGTGGTATCATGTGAGGCTGTTGGCCATGTTTGGGGTGATTTGTTGTTTGAGCAGTTCATACTGGGTGAGACGGGACTATCGGATCAGGGATCAATGCGATGAGGTTATGTGAAGTGTATATTAAAGAACAAATACCATTATTCAGGTTCATAATGAAGTGATGATTCTAGTCAAGATGAGGTATTCAAGGATTTGTTAACGCTACAGTTGAGTATGAATTTCTGCACATTTCCTCCGTTGTGGTGGTATCATCAGCATTATAGCAGGATGTATGTTTATATATATATATATATATATATATATATCGTGAGGTGCATTGGGAGCATCAGATTCGTGAAATTTTGGCTATTAAGGTTCAGGGAACGTCATTGTGGTTAGATGATGAATCTTGCGGTGCATGGCGTTAATTCAGCAAAGGAATGCAGTCATGTTCTGGTATGTCATGTGGTAATTGATACGGTGTTTAAATATTGGAACTAGGCCTGGTAGAGAAATTTCAGGTGTTTGAATGAATTTTGAGCTTATTATATGGATAAAAGAAGAAATCATCAGATGTGATCAAGTTAAGGTACTCGACTGGGTTGTGGTAGCACGGGCAGGTGCTCGGGGTGTTAAACAGTGATTTCAGGTAACTCCAGAGCAGTTCTTAGCACGTTCGAGGACGAACGTCGGTTTAAGTGGGGGAGAATGTAACGACCCGACCGGTCCTTTTGAGCTCTAGTGCGTCGTTCAGCGTTTTGAAGTCGTGAGCAGCTTCGTTTCAGGTATTATGACCCGTGGGCATGGTCGGAATTGAATTTTAGGAAGTTTAGAATTGATTTGGAAAGAAAATTCTCATTTCAGAAGCCTTAAGTTGGAGAAATCAACTAAGATTGGAATTTTGAGTAAACGACCTCCGAATCAGGATTTGAAGGTTCCTGTAGGTTTGTATGATGATTTCGGACTTGGGAATATGTCCGGATCGGGTTTTGGATAACCCGGGAGCATTTTGGCAAATATTGTGGAAGTCAGCATTTTAGAAGAATTTCATAAATTTGGGTTTGAAGTGCATTTCAGTGTTGTGGATGTCCGTTTGGGATTCCAAGTCTGGGAATAGCTTCGTATGGTGATTCTGGAGTTGGGAGCGCGATCGGAAGTGAATTTGGATGTCCATAGGTCATTTTGAAGTCATTTAGCCAAAGATAGAAATTTGAAGGTTTTTAAGAAAACCGACGGGAAGTAGAAGTTTTGATATCGAGGTTGGAATGAGATTCCGGAAGTTGGAGGAGGTCCGTAATGTTGAATATGAGTTGAGCGCAAAATTTGAGGTCAATCGGACGTGATTTGATAGGTTTCGGCATCAGATGTAGAATCTGGAAAATTCTAAGTTCATAAAGTTGGGAATTTGGGTGCGATATGTGGTTTCGATGTTGTTTGATGTGATTTGAGGCCTTGAGCAAGTCCGGATTATGTTTTGGAACAGGTTGGTATAATTTGACGAGGTCCCGGGGGCCTCGGGTGGATTCCGGGTGGTTAACGGATCAATGTTTGAAGTTGGAGAAGGTTGAAGGTTGCTGTCATCTGGTGTAACCGCACTTGCGAGGCTTTGACCGAAGGTGCAGAGCTGCGGGTGCGGCTAACGGCACCGCAAGTGCGAGTTTTGGGCTGGAGCTGAGGAGGCCGCAGGTGCGGAAGATGGGTCGCACTTGCGGAAGCGTAGGTGCGAAGAAGGGACCGTAGAAGCGAGAGATGCTGGTTGAGTCAGAGCTGCACTTGCGATGGAATTTCCGCAGGTACAGAGCCGCATAAGCGGCTATTGGACCGCAGGTGCGAAAGGAGGCCTGGGAAGAATGTTTTAAAGTCGGGTTTTTGTCATTTCTCACCCATTTTTCATTTGACATGGGCGATTTTGGAGAGCATGTCAAGGGGGATTTTTGGCAGGCAGCAAGGTAAGTAAATTCCTCCCGTTTGTAAGATAAATACAAGATTATATGCATGGATTAGGCATGGGAATTGGTAGGAATTTGGGAAATTATTGAAGAAACCTAGAAAATGTAAATTTGGAATTTAGTCACGAATTCGAGCATGGAATATAGAGTAAATTGTATGATTGAACTAGTAGAGCTATGGGTAGAATGTATCTTTGAGAATTTAGGATTTCCAGGCACGTGGGCCCGAGGGAATTTTGGTTGTTACTCCGAGTGGGGTTGGGAAAGTATATAATTTGAATTTGTTGTGAGTATTAGGATGAATTTTATAGCTTTGCCGTTATGTGGTAGTTTCGGAGCGTTGTGCGTCCGTTGGAGTCATCGGAAGGGCTTGGAAGTCGGTATTGGAATTTCGGAGCGAGGTAAGTCTCCTTTATAACTTTGTGAGGGTGAATCGTCCCCCTAGGTGAATTAATTCAGTACATTCTATTATCTTCGGGGTTACGTACGCACGAGGTAACGGGAGTCCATGCGTAGCTACTATTATGCCATGTCCGGGTAGCCTAGGACCCACTAGCATGCCTTACGTTTTGTACCTGTAATCATGCCTGTAATATTAAACTGCTAAATATAATCAAAAACGTAATTGAATACCTAAAAGAAAACTAGAGTTCATTTTGTTAATCTTCTCGAAAGAAAATTGATTCCTCTGTGGATATTTGTGTACTCGGACTGGGTTGTATTATGGAATATCATTAAACTTGACACATGAGTTTCAAAACAAAGATTTAAAAGCTATATTTCATGTTCCTTTAAGAAGAATTTACCACTTCGTGAGAAAAACTGTTTTCTTGATAAAATACAGATTTATTATATGGATATGAGTAACTTTGGGTGCCTGAGTAGCATGTGTGATTCGCGAGTAGGATGACCCTGTATTTGTTTGTGTATTCATATGAGCACCTGAGTCACAGCTATGATTCGCGAGCAGGCTAGCGTATTATTTTAACCGCATTGTATGATCAATTCGCGAGCGGGGCAGATAGATGCATCTATGGTTCGAGCTATTCGACCCTTCGGCAATGCACAGTTTATTATTGTTGGTCCGCACCGTTCGACCCTCGGCATTGCTTGTGCATGATATTTTCTACGTAGTTGCTATGATTTTGCCTGATTACTGGCCTGAAATATCAAAATTTTCAATTGAAATGACAGAGATTTAATGTTATTAAAAGAGATTTTGGAAGAAGTTGTTCCTTCCTGTCGATTAATTTTTATTTGATTAAATCACCCATGTTGATTAATTTGTAATAATATGACAAAGATATAAAGTGTTAAACGTGATCGAAGTTGAAAATATATAAATCCTGATTTAAATAAATTGCCTATTATAATCATTCTTAGTGTCATACTTAAATATTCTAAATTAACATATAGTAAGTGTCTAATTTGACCTCTCGTCACTACCTATCTGAGGTTAGGCGGGCGACTTACTAAGTGCACGTTATTTTTGTACTCATGCTATACTTGCTGTGCATTTTGTTGCAAAGGTACTTTCATAGAAATGTGCATGATTCGGAGACTTAGGCGAGCTGCATCATCCGGAGGCGATCCACACCTGGCAGAGTCTCCTTCGTACTGTATTTATTTCATTTTAAATCTCCTTGTCCAGTTGTATTTCGGAAAGGCTTTGTAATGATTGTATAAATTCTTAGAAATTTCTCATGTACTTGTGACACCGGGTTCTGGGATATGTGTTGGGGTATATTTGTTAAAGTGTAATACTTAAACTACTGTTTTACTTAACATATTTCTATTTGGTTAAGATATAATAAAGTGCAAGGAAATATTTTTTTCATAAATGTTTTAAATCGGAAATTATTTCGATTAATTAATGATTGGATTGCCTGACAATGATGTCCGACGCCATCACGACCTTATGGATTTTGGGTCGTGACAAATAGACGCCTTAGGATTAGCCTCAGCGTCACTTAGAAGAGCTCCAACTGGTCGAGTATTTTGGGCACTGGCAAGCTGTCCCATTTGGCGTTCCAAATTTCTCATTGCTGTGGCTTGGTCCTGCTGGTCAACCATCACTTTCTTTATCATCTCTGTTGTGTGGGATTGCTGGCTAGCCATCAATTTCTTCATCATTTCCTCAATGCGACTTGTTGAGTTTTTCTATTGTTCAGCCTGGGGTGGTTTATAATGTTGTTGAGGTGCTAGTGGTCGGTATTGATTTTGAGCACCTTGGTTTCCACCCCAATAGAAGTTTGGGTGGTTCCTCTAGTTGGGATTGTAAGTATTCCCATACTAGTTTGTCTGAACCCCATTTGCATTACCTACAAAGCAGACAAACTCTGGATTAACTAGGCATAAGCCGCTCGTATGACCCTCTCCACATACTTCACAAAACAATTGAACCTGTTACACCGGTTGAGCTTATTGCTTGATCTGATTGACTTGGTTGGTCAGTGTGGAAATCTGCACTGATAATGCCGAGACGACATCTAACTCGAGAACCCCTGCAGATTTTTGCACTTTGCGTCTGCCCATCTCTTCTTGCCAATCCGGATTGCTTTTGGAGAATTTGTTCGATAATGCATATATCTCATCAAAGTTTTTCTCCAACACTTGACCTCCAGCTGAACATCTACCACAATCTTTGTCTCAGGATGTAGCCCTTCGATGAAAGTGTGAGCTACCACTTCAATTCTCTAATTGTGATGAGGACAGTCCCTGAGAAACCCCTTGAACCTCTCCCAAGTTGAGTATAAAGACTCCCCCAATTTCTATTTAAAGGAAACTATCTCAGGTTTGATCTTTGCAGTTTTGCCTTAAGGAAAGAACCTTGCAAAAAATTTTCTTGCCAGATAATTCCATGATGTAATAGAAGTAGCCGGTTCTATCTTCATCCATTACTTTTCTTCGCCCAACAGAGAGAATGGGAAAAATGTTACACCCCATAGTTTCGTATGTGAGAGTTTGTCGTAACTCAATAGATGTAAGCGCTGAAACGAGATCATCTTTGAAAGTGCATAAAGTAATTTAATCATGTTAACTTGGAGGTTTCAAATATTTAATATCATACAGTGCAAATACCAAGAGGGTTGGAAGGCTTAGAAGCTAAACCAATTGAGGAAAATAAGTTTCGACAAAAGTCGACAAGTTGCAATGTTATAACATGCACTTTTGGGGTGACAATAGGGTGCTTAAAATTATAAAGAGATTATGTTATGATTTATTTTAATAGTATGATATTCATGTGTTACGTTTTAAAGTCAAGCGAATTGTGGAACAAAAGTTGGAAAAGGTCAATACCAGTTACGTTCATAAATGTGTTAAAAATTAGGTCAAATATATCTGAGCATTTCTCCCAATGTAATTAAAATTTCGGGATGATCTACCTACCAAATTGAATATCTATGAGTCTATTTTTCAACGTATTAAACCGTTCATTGATACAACATTGGAGTAGAGATATATTCGCATTTTCGCAAGACTGCGCAGATTGGTAGGTGACAAGTAGGTGCATCACCTACTTGCCAAAAGGAGAGGCCTCAATTAAAATCTCCAAAGACGGCAAAGAGGGAACTTTTAAGGTCTTATCAACTCATTTATTCACCAATCTTTCAGACCAAGAAAAACAAATTGAACCCCTGCAAATCCTCCCCAAAAAACCCATACAAACCCTAGGTTATTTCGGGTGTTACGATATGATTCTAGTGTCGAAAAGCCCGGACATCTTGCTAGTTTCTATTTCTCCTTCATGTAGCTGCGTTGGGGGACTTTGGATGACGAAGGGATAGGTCTCGTGGCTTATACTCTGTCCAAGGTAAATTTATGCTTCTCCTTCCATTATCTAGGCTTGTACGAGTTGTAACTCGATCGTAAAGAGTAGACCTAGCGAGTTTCGAAAGAATGGTATTTTGTTTGTTGTTGTGTCATTGTTGGCTGGTTGTAAAATTATTTTTAAGTTGAATTCATGGCTGTTTTATTGTATGAGAGGATTAATTATGTATTGTTGGTTGTGTTTCTCAATTTAAAAGAAAAGACAGGCCGAAACGTGTTGTAGTAAACTGAAAAATAAATTTTGAGTTGATGAACTTGTGGGACTATTTTGTGGGTTGTTTTGTGTTGCTTTTGGGTTACCTCTTTTGCTACTTTATTCATGGATTTTGGGAGGATAAAGGGTGTAGAGAAACACCACATAATGTCAGGGTGGTTGGCTGGTCCTTCGTCGTTACATTTTTAAGGTTTTGACACTACTTTGGTTGTCGTTTTATGTATGAAGTGATTAGGGTGTGTGGGCTGTTTTGTGGTTTATTGTCATGGAGATAAGGTTGGAAAATTATGCATACATGTTGTTATTTTTTTGTTCTTGATGTTTTTGGTATATGGTATTGGAGGAGGGCCTTGTTACAGGGGAGATGCTGCCCAAATTTACATAAACGAGCTACTAGTTTAAGTTGCGGACTTAGCCTTTACTCATCACTGATTTTGAATCTCCTTATGCTGTGGTAGATTGAGTAGAGTTGTTTGAAGAATTGCTTGGAAGGTATTAAGGACTCAAAAAAGTTAAGGTATGTTAAGACTAAACATTTCCTTCATTTTGGCATGATCCAGTAACTATATGTGTTGATAACGACACATAAAGAGAACTTCATATTCCTGAATTTATGTACATTTTCCTAGTCTCATAAGTTACAACACTCTCCCTTATCGGAACTTCATATTCAGTATAGTTTTGTGTTCTGTCATCCAAGAGAGCAGAGAGTCTATATATATACAGTATTACAGTATTTTCACCACCATCGAGCTATAATCGATAGGCAGGCCCCTATTGGGCAACCTCTCATCAGATGGTGAGTTATATACCGAGCCTACTGTGGCCGAGCACCTATGAGCGAGCCTAGAATGGCTGAGATGGATAGCCTAGTATGGCTGAGCGCCTATGATCGAGCCTCGTACAGCAGAGCAATTACATATACCGAGCCTTAGAAGGCCGGACATCTATTTTACTTACTATATTGAGAGAGTTCAGTCAATATCAGCAGGTAAGCATATCTTCAGATTATCTTTGAATCCTAGTTACTTTCAACTATTATATTATTAGTTCAGTTTCAGTTTTCAGTTATTTTGTTGCCTTACATACTCGGTACATTATTTCGTACTGACGTCCCTTTTACCGAGGATGGTGCATTTCATGCGTGCAGGTCCTCATTGAAATTTGGACAGACCCTCCCAGCAGACAGAGTCAAACATCAACTTGGTTGTTAAGCTCCATTTCCTTGGAGTTACCATGTCTAGACCTTGGAGTCCTTTTTTATATATACATATTTGACGGGTAGGTTGAGGCCCTGTCCCGACCATGGTACAATTCAGTTATCTCAAGAGACTTATAGACAAGTCTTGTATATTTTGTATAGCAGTAGATATTCATTGCGACTTTCTCGGCCTGTACAATTATATATATCATCTTTTGGGTATGTTTGCCCCTTATATGAGAGAGACGTTATTTTCATATGATTCAGAATATGGCCTCACCGGCCTAAGTTGAGGGTTACCCCTATAGAGTTCATAGTTACAAAGTGGTATGCGCGGGCCGAGTATGGTACCGGGTGCCGGCCACACCTCTTCAGGTTTGGGGCGTGAGAAACTTGGTATCAGAGCAGTTCTCTCCTAGGAAATCCACAAGCCGTGTCTAGTAGAGCCTTGTTTATAGATGTGTTGTGCACCACATTATATAAACAGGAAGCTACAAGGCATAAAGGAGTCAGTTACCCTTCTTTCAAATCCAAATCGTGCTATAGAGCTGAGTCATAGGAGGTTGAGCCAAGACTTATGTTTGCTAATGATATAGAGATGCTTTCAATTTGAAAGTTACAGCTAGCTAGAGGGCTAATATAACAGCAGGTATGGGCATTAGTAGAGAGAGAATTCTTGGCAATGTGGCCCTGTTGAGGCCCTATTAGATCGTGCATACCAGATGGTGCGCTCTAAAATAGTACAGTCAGATATAAATACAACAACGTTCCAAAATATCAGAAGACATGTAGTGGAATCCTATAAGGGATAAATATTTACCTTAGTATGACTCCCGCCCGTAGTAAAAAGAGAATATTAGACGACCTGAAGATCCAGTGAGATGGAGCAAGGGGAGATAAAAGTGAAAGAATGTTTTGTTGAAGTTTCAGAATAAGGTAATAGACATAGATATTAGCAGGAGAATAAGAAGAGAGTAAATGAAGCATTACGAGTAAGAAGTGAGAAAAAGGTGGTAATGATAAATAATAATATGATATGATGACAGAGTCTATAGTCAAGTGAAGGAAAAGACAAGAGGTGATAGGCCTTGAGACAATAAAAGAGGATAGGCCAAAAGTCATATCCTCATTTCGAGAAATGAGTTGGTGAGTCCAATGTGATTATCAGAACAAAAATTTAGACCCCTGGAGTAAGAGAAATCAGCAGGGGCTAGTAAACAAGATAAACTGAACAACCTTTAAGGATCGAATAATGTGATAATAGTCGACATCTAGAGAATTTCAAAGATCGCATTCTAGAAATAATAAAATGGACAACATAAGAATAACCTTTAAAGGACATTCAAGAAGACACTCCGCCAAAGCAAAAATTTTGAGCAAAGTTAAGCTTAAGGGACTAAGTGTGCCAGTTACACTAGGTGTCACCCTTGTGCGTAAGGAATTCAGTTATCCCCAGTAGAGAAGTGTTACCGCGAGGTGAGTAAGAGCTAGTGAAGACATGAAAAGAGGCCAAAGATGAAGCGGTAAACCATATATAGGTAAATCTTCATAGCATTAAATGCTAGTACTCCCCTAAAGGGGGGAAGATGGTGTGATATGGTTGTGAGTCAGAGTTATGTAGTTCAAGTAACTATTGAATAGTAAAGAAAAAAATGTGGTAAAAAGGTGGAAGGAATGAGATTGCATTTATTTAGATCCTATAGATATGTTACGACTCCAGAACATTATTCAAGCACGATGTTGGGAGAGGCAGTAAGGGATCCCACACCAGATGTTATTGATAAATAAGTGCGAATGAACATTTGATACATTAGGAGCCAGTGCAAAAGGTAAGTTAAGACAATAGACATAACCCAAGAGAGGTTACACATAATATAAATATGAGCATGGACTGACGAGTAGTTAGTAGTTGATTCAGAAAGAGCTTATGGCTATACAAGAGGTCTCAGATAAATCGGTAGATCGTGCAAGATAAACGTAGTGAGACCTAGCATAAAAAATTCAATCTCTCAGATACGACATTGTAATCCTCGAGAAATATTCAGATAGGAGTTGGGGTAGTAGAAGGTACAATATAAGTGTTACAGAAATAAAAGAGAGTTCCACTAGGGAGACAACTGAAATTTCAATTCAGAAGCAACCCTACGAGCACAAGGGTGCGAAGGTAAGTAACTAAGGATAATGATAGGCAAGTAAGAACATCAGAAATACCGTGGGTATACAATGTAATAAGCTCGCAGCTTTACAAGAGTCAGAGGGTCTTTCCTAAGCACATCAACGAAAGACTAGCTGGGAAAATAAGGAAGAAGGCTTCAACATAAGCATATTGAACTAAAGAAGAAATGGTCTTGTAACAACAGTCTCACTATAATATTGTATGCACTCCATAAGAAAGTGGCACCTATTGTGACTAAGGAACGGGAAATAAAATACAAAATAACATTCGAGATCATATGAGTTGCACGAAATTCCAATAGGCGTGGGCACTAAGATAAGTTAAGTATTCATGCAACAAGTGACAGAACGACCAGGAAAAGTAATTGCTTATTTTTTTTAAAGAAGGCTGAGAAGGCGCGAAAGGAATTATTCAATCAGTAACCCATAGTTAGTTACGTTATGAACACACTTAATATTTCAGAGTGTTATCTATGCAGCATATATGTTGACAATGATATAGCTCTAAGAGACTCTAGTATAAGTCAAAAGAACGAATTAAGTCCACATCACAGACAAAAGATTGAATTGTTAGAAGGTTATATCATGGATGTTCCATAGCGTCCACGAAAGGCTAAAGTTATAACTAATACCCTAAGCCGAAGATTAGAAGATAAAGTAAGCATACTTAAAGGCTGAGATAGAAGAGGAAAGTAAAGAGTTACATCAGCTAAATGAATTAGGAGTTTGATTATTAGACCCCGATGAGTACAGAAATCAAGATTCAAAACACTGTAGAATCACTCTAAATATCAGAGGTACAAAAGAGATGGTACAATGGACATATTCTATAATGGCTCTACAATAAATCTAGTTAGAACAATACCAACCTCATAAGAAGTCAGTACGAAGATTGTGCCGAATTGTGTATGCACATGATGTGCAAGTATTATAGTATAACTTTAAGGTGTGGATGTGAATTCAACCTATGTGGAAGGGAGGTTATGAAAGAGATAGAAGATACGATGCAAGAATTAAAGGTAAGTAAGGTACATGTGAAGAAGGTACGAGATGCCCAAGTACAGAAGGTTACGAATATTCCATATATCAGATAGAGGGCTGGAAGCATTGTAATTCTGTATCAAGAAATGATAGTGGTGTCGTTAGTGGCATATTCTCTAGTATGTGGTTTCCAGATACAAAGAGGTCTAGTTAAGAGAGTAAAGAAGAGTTAAAGACAATATGATGTCTCTCTTGACGTTCTAGAATAACATAAGGAAATCTATGGTGCTAGCAAGGTAAAGGAAGGTTGCGAGTAGTATAAATAGATATATGTAAGTTGCAAGTTAAAGTATGGTATAGCGACAAGCTTTTCGCTAGACAGGAGTAAGGATAAGAAAAGGTGAGTGAGAAGGTGACGTGAATAGGTAAGTCCTCAGGATTAAACCCATCACAACAAGAAAGTTGATGGTTTCCATAAAGTTATAAAAAGCTCAGTATAACATGAGTGAACTCAGAGGAGTTTAAGACTAGGAGAATTTAGAAGAGATGGAACGTTGTCCTAGTGGTAGAATAACGGTGTAATTGTGATAGATAAGAGGATGAATTTTAGGCATTTGATTGGGTAATGATTCAAAGAAAAGGGATTTCATGAATTGTACAGGATCAAAATACCCCCATAAGGTGAATCATGTTGGGATGCTACAAAATATGGTTAATGAAGTATTTTATCGTCCCTAGGTGGATCAGGAAAATAACTTAAGATGTTCCTCAATGCGACGTGAGCCCTAACGACAATGTATATACGTAAGAGGTTTCTAGTTTTCGCTGGTAGATTATAGATTAACATAAGGTGAATCAACAATAGGAGGATAAAAATTCCAAAGTATTAGATGAGATTAGGCCGTCATTCTTAAGATGAACAATAATGAGGAAGAACTAAAGGACTTAGATTTATACATATATGATAAGTAGAGAGAGAGTAACCAGGAGTTGGGTACCAAACCTCGGAAAGAATAAACCAAAGTAAGTTTTACGGTATAGTATAACCTACCTAGATGTAGTAAAGCCATAAGTATAAATATCCGAGGCTATGAAACAAGATATAGAAATAGTCGTAAGTTCGACAAAGTACCAAGCGAAGGACTTCAGTATACCTATAGATTCCTAGAGGGACAACATGCCATAGTTCTATATATATTCACAAAGTGAGGCCTAGAGATTGGCTAAAAGTAAGAGGAAGTAAGAGAGAAGAGTCGCATAGGCGCACATACAAGGACAAAGTCGTACAGGTTGCATGACAGAAGGTCGCAACAGCTACGAGATTGGAAGAATTCCGACAACAAGTCATGGTGTGAGAAAGAGGCCTAAAGGGGGGGTGGATGCCCTTGCCTTCAGATTTATTCAGAGAACAGTTGCCTAGATGTAAATGACAATAATAAATTATTTGTAAGAGCTATAGGTTATGAAACTGATAAGCGAATCATTCAACATACGAGGACGAATGTTCCAAAGCGGTGAATGATGTTACATCCCATAGTTTGGTATGTGAGAGTACGTCGTAACTCAACTGATGTAAGCTCTGAAACGAGATCATCTTTGAAAGTGCATAAAGTAAGTTAATCATGTTAACTTGGAGGTTACAAATATTTAATACCATGTACTGCAAGTACCAAGAGGGTTGGAAGGCTTAGAAGCTAAACCAATTGAAGAAAATAAGTTTCGACAAAAGTCGACAAGCTGGAATGTTATAACATGTACTTTTGGGGTGACACTAGGGTGCTTAACATTATAAAGAGATTATATTATGAGTTATTTAGTAGTATGATATTCATGTGGTATGTTTTGAAGTAAAGCGAGTTGTGGAACAAAAGTTGAAAAAGGTCATCACCAGTTACGTTCATAGATATGTTCAAAATTAGGTCAAATATATCTGAGAATTTCTCCCAATGTAATTACAACTTCGGGATGATCTATCTACCAAATTGAAGATCTACGAGTCTAGTTTCTAACGTATTAAATCGTTCGTTGATACAACACTGGAGTAGAGAGATATTCGCGTTTTCGCGAGATTATGCATATTGGTAGGTGACAAGTAGGTGCATCACCTACTTGCCAAAAGGAGAGGCCTCAATTAAAAGCTCCAAAGTAGGCCAAGAGGAAACTTTTAAGGTCTTATTAAATCATTTCTTTCAACCGTATTTCAGAACAATAAAAACAAATTGAACCCCTGCAACTCCTCCCTAAAAATCCCACACAAACCCTAGGTTATTTCGGGTGTTACGATATGATTCTAGCGCCGAAAAGCCCAGACAAATTGTTAGTTTCTATTTTTCCTTCATGTAGCTGCGTTTGGGGACTGATTTTGGATGAAGAAGGTCTAGGTTTCGTGGATTCTACTCTGTCCAAGGTAAATTTATGCTTGTCCTTCCATTATCTAGGCTTGTACGAGTTGTAACTCGATCGTAAAGACTAGACCTAGCGAGTTTCGAATGAGTGGTATGTTGTTTGTTGTTGCATCATTGTTGGCTGGTTGTAAAATTATTTTTAAGTTGAATTCATAGATGGTTTATTGTATGAGAGTCTTAATTACGTATTGTTGGTTGTGTTTCTCAATTTGAAAGAAAAGACAGGTCGAAACGTGTTGTAGTAAACGGAAAAATTAATTTAGAGTTGCTGAACCTGTGGGACTGTTTTGTGGGTTGCTTCGTGTTGCTTTTGGGTTGCCTATTTTTCTAAATTTTTCATGGATTTTGGGAGGAGAAAGGGTGTGGTTAAACACCACTTAATGTCATGGTGATTGGCTTGTCGTTTTTCGTTACATTTTTAAGGTTGTTTGACACTACTTTGGTTGTCGTTCTATGTATGAATTGATTAGGGTGTGTACGTTATTTTGTGGTATATTGTCATGGAGATAAGGTTGGAAAATTATGCATACATGTTGTTATTATTTTTTTCTTGATGTTGTTGGTATATGGTATTGGAGGAGGGCCTTGTTACAGGGAAGATGCTTCCCAAATTTACGTAAACGAGCCACTAGTTTAAGTTGAGGACTTAGCCTTTACTCATCACTGATTTTGAATCTCCTTATGTTGTGGTAGTTTGAGTAGAGTTGTTTGAAGAATTGCTTAGAAGGTAGTAAGGACTCAACAGAGTTAAGGTATGTTAAGGCTAAACCTTTCCTTCATTTTGGCATGATCTAGTAACTACATGTGTTGATAACGAGACATAAAGAGAACTTCATATTCCTGAATTTGTGTAAATTTTCCTAGTCTCATAAGTTACAGCATTCTCCCTTATTGAGGCTTCATATTCAGTATAGCTTTGTCTTTTTTCAGCCAAGAGATCAGAGAGTATATATATATATATATATATATATATATATATATATATATTATACACACATAATATTACAGTATTTTCACCACCATCGAGCTATAATCGATTGGCAGGCCCCTATTGGGAAACCTCTGATAAGATGGTGAGTTATATACCGAGCCTACTGTGGTCGAGCGCCTATGAGTGAGCCCCGAATGACCGAGATACATAGCCTAGTACGGCCGAGCGCCTATGAGCGAGAATACTTCGGCAGAGCAGTTACACATACCGAGCCTTATGAGGCCGGACAACTATTTTACTTACTATATTGAGAGAGTTCAGTCAGTATCAGCAGGTAAGCATATCTTTCACTCCAGTTACTTTCAGTTATTATATTATCAGTTCAGTTTCAGCTTTCAGTTATTTTGTTGCCTTACATACTCGGTACATTATTTCGTACTGAAGGTCGTTATTGTTAGTTGGACAGATCCTCCCAGCGGACAGAGTCTAACATCAGCTAGGTTGGTAAGCTCCACTTCCTCAGAGTTACCAGGTCTAGTCCTTGGAGTCCATTTTTATATATACAGATTTGATGGGTAGGTCGAGGCCCCGTCCCAACCATGGCACAGTTCAGTTATCTCTAGAGGCTTGTAGATGAGTCATGTATATTTTGTATAGCAGTAGATGTTCATGGCGGTTTCATCGGCCTGCACAATTATATATATCATCTTTTGGGTATGTTTACCCCTTATATGATAGAGACGTTATTTTTAGATGATTCAGTATATGGCCTCATCGGCCTAAGTTGAGGGTTACCCCTCTAGAGTTCACAGTTACATAGTGGTACGCTCGGACCGAGTATGGTACCGGGTGCAGGCCACACCTTTTCAGGTTTGGGGTGTGACAAAAAGTGTGAGCCTCACATATTCTGGAGTGACCCCGTTAGTGATAAGTATCACGAATCTCCAAGAAATTCAGGATATGCTACCGTGGATCCTCGTATGGAAGACCCATAAACTGCCCATTCGCATGAAGTAGCTGGATCATGCTCTGTTTCAGCTCAAAGTGCCCAGTGATTATGGGCTTCACAATGCTAGAGGTGACATTAGCAATGCGGGGCATTGGCACCTCCTGAACAACCATATGTGCTCTTCCATGTTCACAGGAAATTGAACAAGTGCCTGAAGATTATTTGTGTCTCTTGCTTTCCTCAACCTCCTATGAAATGTTCTCTCAGGTTCGAGGACAAAGCCTTGAAGTATGTCCTTGCTTCCGACCCTTTGCATTCAATCAAAGTTCATGAGATCAGAGCAACAATCAAGCACCGTTAGACGTGACAAAATAAACAATGAAAGCAAAAAACTAGAAAGTAGTCAATATTCAAGTCCCCGACAACGGAGCCAGAAACTTGTTGCTCCCAAATGCACACGCAAGCATACGTGGTTGTACAAGTAATAAAATGATAAGTCGAGTGTCGAGCTCGTAGAGACTTGTATGAATTACCTACTAAATTCACCAAGATTTTTATTCAGTTGAGCCAAATTCGAGTTCAAGAATGTGATTATACTAAACTATAATTCTGAGTAGTAACTAAATTATCAAGAAGCAAAATAATTGTTGTGTATTCAGTAAAGACAAATATTCCAGGTTTGTGATCAATTCACCAATCCTATTGTGTTCTATTTAACTCTCCCTTTCATAAAAGTCACTCATGATTGATAATTAATCAAATAATTTCTCTCATAGTCTTCTCCTGAAGTACTACTCGCCTATTCAAAGTAGATTAATGTCTATATTCCTATGAAATCAATCTATTAAGAATGCATTAAGGTTACAATATTTAATTAAGCATAGTGACTAGGTATATTCCTATCCTAACCACAAATCTGCCCCCCCCCCCAGAGTTAAGATCGTGCTCTCTTCAATTCTTCTCTAATCTAAACATAGCTTTCCCAAGAATAGCATAGATAGTAAATAGAACCTAACTGTTGGCCAGACAATTAAGCAATTAATCACAGAATTGAAGAAACAACCATATATTGGTGAATTGTAATCAAATTTAAGTCAACGTTAAACAACAATATTCATGGATAAATCAAAACTCCAGAACTATTGGTTTTAGCCACTCATGATAGAATCAAACAAATTCGTAAATGTTGGATAGTTGAAAATACTAAGAAAAGATGAATAAAACTGAGAACTCTTCTCTCCCCGATGTTTCTCCTATGTATTCTCCCTTCAAAGTGGTGTCTCCCCTCCAAAAATAGGCTCACTGTTGCTTTTATACGCATTGGGTAGGTCTAGGGTCGAAATAACCTTGTCCCGAGAAAAGTTGGACAAAAATCATGTCACAAGTGTCCAGCCTAGCGCCCACGCCTACCCTGGTGCTGGTTTATTGAACATTCTGCCTAGGGCGCTACATGTGGCGTGGGGCGCTGCCTGTGGTGCTGAAAATCCATTTTTTCCGTTTTCCTCAATTTTGGCTCTAATCTCGCACCTTTCGCCCCCATTTGCTTCTGGATGATTCCTGCACATAAAAAAATCCCAAAATAATATAAATTAGCACATTTTACATAAGAAATCCACGAGACAAGAGTAAAAAATGAGGTGATATACATATAAATATATATACTTTAAGCTAAATATCAGAATCCTTCCTAATGGATCAACCACAAAACATGTGCTTATCATTCAGGCATGAAGGATAATACCATTGAGGAATGCCGCACGTTGAAAGACAAGATTCAGACGCTAATCGACTCTAAGATTATACAAGAAAAGGAAGCTGCACCGAATGTTCTCAATAACCCTTTCCCAGATCATAGAGGCGAGAGAGGGAATGTGATAGAAACTGATAAGGAATGGGATAAGGAAAGGTCCATTGGACTCATCCGAGAGGGAGACGCTCCTAAAACATCTCCAATCGCCCTCACGCCAGTTGTGGTAGAAACCCAGGTGCCATTTGAAGTTGATGTAGCTATACCCTTTACTATGGTGGCAGCTCCCACACCATCTTACAAGTTTGATGCCTTCCCATGGGATTATGTTGCGGAATCAAGGAGAAAAGGAAAAGCCGAAGTGGAATAAATAGGTGTCGCGCAAGGTATGACTACAACATGTAGAGTTTACACACATGAGAATCTGGGAGGAATGAGTAAAGAAGCTGCACCTAAGCAGCCTATTGTCGAGACTAGCACTGACGATCTTTGGAGGAAGATACAAGCAAGGGAGTACTCTGTTTTTGATCACTTGAACAAAACTCCTGCTCAGATATCCATCTTATTACTGCTCCAAAACTCAGACGCGCACATGAATGCTTTGATGAAGGTGTTAAGTGAATCTTATCTACCCGCCAGCATGACTAGTGGAGAGATGGATAACATTGTCGGACAGGTATTGGAGAGCCACAAAATCACTTTCCACGAAGAGGACTTACCACCAAAAGGATTGAGTAACAATAGGGCGTTGCACATCACAGGTGCAATTCGAAGATAAGTTCATCTCAAGGGTCTTAATGGAGGTTTGAGTCTTAAAATATGTCCACTGACCACTCTAAAGAGACCGCCTGCATGAGACACGGATGTGAAGCATGAATGTGAAGGCGTTCAATGGATCTCAAAGAGCCACCATTGGAGAAATCAACCTCAGCATATAGATGGGTCCGACTTGGTTTGATGTCGAGTTCCAAGTTCTAGATATATCTTCTACTTACAATCTATTATTGGGACGACCATGGATACATGCAGCCGGGGCAGTGGCTTCAACTCTACACCAGGCTGTGAAGTTTGAGTAGAATCATAAGGAGGTGATCATCCATGGAGATGGGAGCAACCCTATATACACCAACCAGATTGTTCCAGCTGTCTAAAATAGAAGGAAGTTGGGTGGAGAAACATATCATCTCATTGAATGAGTTAACACAATTGAATAGGACTGATGGTTGAGCAACAAGATAGAAAGCATATTGGTGTGGACGAGGTATGAACTAGGCAAGGGTCTCGGCAAAACGCTTTAGGGGATCACCAAACCCGTACAACCATAGTACCATGGCACGACTTTTGGACTCAGATATGAATACACATGGCAAGAATATCTGGATTGGACACTACCATGGCGTGCTCCTTATTATCCACTAGAACAACCTGTACCACCTTTGCACCAGACATTCCATCAGGCTGGCATGATGTGGGGATCTGACGAACATGAGGTTTTGGCTGGCATGAGGAAGCTATTTCTAGATGAAGAAGACATCGACTGCAGTGCAATTGTTTAGGAGGAGGAGGAGGAAGGCCTTACCATTCAAACCATGGAAGAAGGAGATGTTCTCAATAATTGGAGTAACCTGGAAAATTAGAATGAATTATATTCAATTAGTTTTTAGCATTTAAGACATTTCCAGTATTTTTTTTGATATAATTACTCGAGCCATCGAGTCGTACTTGTTGACATTTTAAAGTTTTATTAATGCATTACTGCCTTTTATATTTATTATTATCTTCCTACATTCTTTCCAGCATAATTATTACATATCCAAATGAACCCACGACTATGACATGTAATGAGACAATGCAACATAAGGACAGTGATTCAGAGGATCTGGAAGATGATATAACACCTGAGGAAATTGTCAGAGAAGTAGATAACTTTAAAAACAAACCAAAGTCTAATTTAGAGGAAACTGAGGCCGTTAGCTTAGGGGATTCCGAGACGGTCAAGGAAACGTGTATAAACATTCATCTATCACTGTCAAAGAAAGAAGAGTATATCAAATTCCTAAAAGAGTACGAAGACATATTTGCATGGTCCTACGATGATATGATCGGTTTAAGCACATCCATAGTAGCTCACAAGCTACCCACCAATCCCATGTGTACAGCGGTAAAGCAGAAGCTCAGAAAGCTCAAGCTAAATATGAGTTTGAAGATAATAGAGGAGGTCACCAAGCAAATCAAAGCCAAGGTTCTCTGAGTGATCAAATACCCGACTTGGTTGGCAACATTATGCCAGTTCCAAAGAAATATGGGAAACTTAAAGTATGTGTCGATTATCGAGATCTGAAAAGAGCAAGTCCTAAGGATGAAAATAGAGGTGTATATGGATGATGTTATCATCAAATATAAGAGAAGTTCGGATCACATAGCAGACCTGAAGAAATTCTTCGATCGACTTCAAAATAAAATTTGAAGTTTAATCCTGCAAAATGTGCCTTCGGAGTCCCTGCTAGAAAATTGTTAGATTCCATCGTTACTCGCCGAGGTATTGAGCTAGACCCATCAAAAATCAATGCTATCTAGGACTTGTCACCACCAAAGAATAAGAAAGATGTGATGAGTTTTCCAGGGTGCCTCAATTTTATCAGCCACTTTATAGCATAATCAATCGTTATATGTGAGCCAATCTTCAGAATGCTAAGGAAAGATGTTTCAACGAGGTAGATTGAAGGAAGATGCTGCAACGAGGAGGTATCGTTTTGTAGGAGAAGATATTATTGATGCATACGATGGTTGGAGGATGTTTTTCACGGAGTAGAAAACTTCAAATGAGTGGGTATTAGAGCTGTCTTAGTATCTGAAACCAGTCAACACTATCCGGTATCAGCTAAACTTAGGTTTCTGTGCACCAACAATATGGCGGAATATAAGGCCTGCATCCTGGAACTCAAGTTGGCCATTGGCATGAACGTTAAAGAATTGCGGGTAATCGGATATTCCGATCTTTTGGTGCATGAGGTTGTAGGAGAATGGGCTACAAATAACACCAAAATATTGCCATACTTGCACTGTGTACAAGAGCTGGTCAAGAGGTTCACAAAAATAGAATTCAAACATGTTTCAAGGATTTAGAATGAGTTTGCAGATGAATTAGCCACTTCGTCTTCAATGATACAATACCTATACAAGAATTTCATCGATCATATCCTAATAGGAATTCATAAGTAGCCAGCTTATTTGCTCATGTTAAAGAAGAGGTTGACGGAAATCCCTGGTTCCACAACATCAAGAAATACTTGGAAAAGAGAGAGTATCCAGAGAGTTCTACCCATACCCAAAATCGCACGCTTCGAAGATTGGCCAACCATTTCTTTCAAAGTGAAGGAACCCTATATAGAAGGACTCTTGATTTGGGATTACTGTGATGCGTCAATGCCAATGAGGCATCTAGATTGCTCGAGGAAATACATGTCGGAACTTGCGGACCTCACATGAATGGTTTCATTTTAGCCAAAAAGATATTAAGAGCATGGTATTTCTAGATGACTATGGAAACAGACTACATCAAATATGTTCAAAAATGTTACCAATGCCAGATACATGCTGATATGATATGAGTGCCGCCTAACAAACTCAAAGCAACGAGTTTGCCCTGGCCTTTCTCCACTTGGGGTATGGATGTCATCGGACCAATCAAACCCGCTGCTTCAAACGTACATAGGTTCATTCTAGTGGCTATAGACTACTTCACAAAATGGGTTGAAGTTGCATCCTATAAGGTTGTAACTAAGAACGTTGTAGCAGATTTCATTCGGGACTGCATCGATTGTCGATTTGGAGTACCCAAGTCAATCATTGATGACAATGCCGCCAATCTCAACACTGGCTTGATGAAATCCATGTGTGAAACATTCAAGATGAAGCGTCGGAACTCTACAGCATACAGGCTGCAAATTAATGGAGTTGTAGAAGCCGCAAATAAGAACATCAAGAAGATATCGAGCAAAATGGTAGACAACTACAAACAATGGCATGAGAATCTATAATTTTCTTTAATCGGGTACCAAACCATAGTTCGTACATCAACTGGGGAAACTCCCTATTTACGAGTTTGCGGAACTGAAGTCGTTATTCCCGCCAAAGTGGAGATCCCTTTCTTAAGAATAATGTAGGAAGCCGAACTCAGCGATGCAGAATGGGTACAGAGGTGATATGAAAAACTAGCTCTCATTGGTGGAAAAAGAATGAATGCAGTATGTCACGGTTAACTCTACCAGAATAGAATGGCAAGAGCTTTCAACAAAAAGACCAGGTCGAGGCAATTCACACTGGGGCAATTGGTACTGAAGAGGATCTTCCCATATCAGGATGAAACAAAGGGGAAATTCTCACCCAACTGACAATGCCCTTACATGGTTTACTGGGTATTAACAGGAGGAGCACTTACACTTGCAAAAATGAATGGAGAGATTTGGCCAAAACCTAGCAATTTAGACGCAGTCAAGAGATACTATATTTATGATTATGTTTACATTTTCTATTTGATGTAACTGAACTATGCTTGAACTAATTCCCTTTTAAGAGTGGATACATAGGCAACTATGTGGGTTCGGTCACATTCTAATGAAATACTCATTCCCCCTTTGGTCAAAGACTGGGGAAAGATCTTGAGTTTGCCCGATCTGAACATGTTTGGAACCGCCAAGGAAGGCATCGCTAGGAGTACGCATTTAAACTGGGACAGAAGTTTTAGGAGGATCCTCAAAATTCCGAGCTAAGGAAGTTGCAATTTCTCAAAAGCGTGTCACAGTCGTCAATTCAACAAATTATCTGCTCTCATGCATTATCACATATTTCAAACAACTATATTTTATATAAGCAATTCATCACAAATGCATGTGTTTTTTCAAAACTTTTATTTGTTATACCAGCCAATCGTTACCCAGGGTGACTCAAGCAGGACTTCCAGACAAGAGCAAAGGATAAGCAAGGAATCAAGAGCTCGGACCAACCTCCCCCCTCCCGCAAAACTCACGATTTTTCTTTAGATGTAGGCATAATGAACATAACAGGAACTTTCACAAATACATATATACAACAAGATCACTACCTTCATAACGAAAAAAGTCACCAAATGCAAACACATCAAGCTAAGAAATGTTTTTATCCTCTCGCATTTAGTCATTGCTTTTTTCTCATAGGGCTAAGCACTGCTCTTGTCGCTGCATAGGGCTAAACACTGCCCTCACATTGCATGAGGCTAAGCATTGCCTCCATTATAGCATAAGGCTAAGCATTGCCTTTCCTTTGTATGAGACTAAACACTGTCTCCATCCTTTGCACGAGACTAAGCACTGTCTCCATTATTTGGATGAGACTAAGCATTATCTCCACATTGCATAAGGTTAAACAGTGTCTCCATCCTTTGCATGAGACTAAGAATTGTCTTCATTCTTTGCATGATACTAAGAACTGTCTCCATATTGCATAAGACTAAACACTACCTTTCCTTACATGAGACTAAGTGATCTCCACATTGCATAAGGTTAAACAGTGTCTCCATCCTTTGCATGAGACTAAGAATTGTCTTCATTCTTTGCATGATACTAAGAACTGTCTCCATATTGCATAAGACTAAACACTACCTTTCCTTACATGAGACTAAGTGATCTCCACATTGCATAAGGTTAAACAGTGTCTCCATCCTTTGCATGAGACTAAGAATTGTCTTCATTCTTTGCATGATACTAAGAACTGTCTCCATATTGCATAAGACTAAACACTACCTTTCCTTACATGAGACTAAGTGATGTATCCATTCCTTGCATGAGGCTAAGAGTTGCCTCCATCATTGCATAATGGCAAAGCACTGCCTTCCCTTACATGAGACTAAGCACGGTCTCCACCCTTTACATAGGGCTGAACACTGCCCTCGTCATTGCATAAGGCTAAGCACTGTATTTCTTTGCATTAGACTGAACATTATCTATATTCCCTGTACGAGGCTAAGAACTGCCTCCACATTGCATAAGGCTAAGCACTACCTTCCTTTATATAAGACTAAACATTGTCTCCCTTCTTCGCACCGGGCTAAGCACTTCCCTCATCTCATACAAGACTAAGCCTTGTCTTGTCCCATCCTTGCAGGTGACTAAGCGTTAGCTATTTCCTCTATCAAGCGATCGATATCACTGCATCTTTGCATTTCATAGGCTGAAACACCGTCACATTGTCTGAAGGCGTCATGGTCTGAGGGCATCATCCTCATAGCCCGAAGACATCATGCCATGGCCTGAGGATCTCTTGAAAATTTCATATCATTATTCAAATGCGTCATAATCCAGAGGCACCATCTTCATGGCCCGAGGACACCATTCCATGGCCAGCGAATCCCTTATCATACACTTCATGGCCCAGGACATCATAGTCTAAAGACATCATCCTCATCGTCTAAAGAGAACTCTCATGGTCCGAAGGGAATTTGCATCATTTTTAGATTTTCGCAATAACCCATATATATTCGCATGCATCGCATTTTAAGTTTTGTAGATAAATCGGGAGGAAGCCGTTATGTAAATAGGAGCAGTTCGCTCTGATTTCTGTTCACAACGTTCACGTCCTTCAATCACCTCAAACGCAGCCGATGATCAACAATTGGTTACCCTTTGTTCTATAACTACTCAAATATTTTCCTCGTACATCTGTAACGTTCATTTCACATTCGTTTTTCCACCTAAAATCATCTGTTACTTACGACAGTCCTTCCGAAAAGATCCTTTTTGAAATGTACGAGCACTCTTATAACAACTCCATTGATTTCGTTCGCCGTTGGATCCAAAACTACACACGACATGGTTCTCGTAAAATCAGGGATATGTAGGAAACTCAAGAACTAGGGTTCGGCCCACATTTTCAAAACATATCATTCCTTACTCACTTCAGAAAAAATTGGGCATCATTTTCTTCACCTGACAACTCTTTCATCATTCTCGGGTAAAGAGTGGCAACTGCTGATACCCAATTTCGCCCTCATATTTTTTGAAATAGTAAATATAATTTTAAAATATTTTTTTTTGCATTATACTCAATTTACAATAGTTATACAAGTGTTTTCAATAATTTTTCAAACCTTAAACTTAATTTTCTTGCATTTAAAATTACTTGAATATGTATTAATTACCCTCTTAAATTATTTTGTGTTGATTTAATCATCCAACTCTATTATTCTCATCAACATATATATATTTTATTATATTTTACTTCATTTTACTTTATTACATTTGCACCTTTTATGCCAAACATGTAATTTTGCAATAATTTACAATAAATTATATTTTTCATTTTTATTTAAGGTCAAATAATTTTTCATATTTTTTATAATCTTTAACTATTATTTTAAAGTATTAAGTTGCATAAATAGAATTTTTTATATTTTGTTTAACTATTTTATTAAAATTATTTCCCCTTAATTCCCTACTTTAAAATCTGGCCCAAATTATGCCTTATTTTCTGACCAATTAAGGTCCAAAAAATGAGCCCAACCCCAATCTGCCCTGGCCCAAACCAAACGATCCCTTTTTTCCAACCTGGTCGGGCCCCATTTACTCGACCTGCCCCACTTCCCTTTAATTACGACCGTTGATCTCAGATGATCAACGGCCCATAATAATCCCTACCCTTTCCTTATATCCCCTCACCCTAAACCCTAATCCCATTCTCAGACTCCAACTGCCCCTAAATCCTCTACTCTCCTATTCTTTGAGAAACCCTAGCCGCTACCCAAAATCCTCTCTGAATCCAAATCATCCATGGATTCTTACCATGGTTTACTTACCTTTTCCGGGTTATGCTACTGTTACTTCTGTAAATATGGTGTTACTTAGTACTTGCCCATTTTTGGCAAGTACCAGTCTCTGAATCAAAGGGGATCGGCTTTACTCTTCAAGATTTTGACAATATTTTGTCCGTATACATTCATAGAAAGTCTATGATGTTCCGATTCACCAAGATCTCCGGCCAATTTCTGATCCTAGTCAAACTAGGGTTTACTTGGTTTCTTCTCCTAATCTGATTTTAAATTGATTTTTCCAAGTTCTTCTTTCCTTCTTTATATTCGATTGACTGTATTTCCTTATTTATGTGCTGATTTTTATTACTATATAAACCCCTCCCGAATTTCACCTTTTGACAAAGGCTAATCGCTTAAGAACTACTGTTATTCTCACCTTTCACCTTCTATATTATTTATGCTCTCTCTTGATTGTGGCCTGCTGAAAGAAAAGGCCACTGGAATCTTCTCTATTAACCTCCCTAGAGAGAGCACTGCTCGGAGCTCACTGAATCTCCTGTGAACTCTGACGCACTAGGATTTGGGTTTCTCACTATTGTCTTTCTTATACTGTCATTGCTGAGATTCTGAGTTACTCACTCTTTTGCTCATTTATCTTCGCAACTGGTTAGCAATATAGACCCTTTGTAGCCTTGATTATTACTCCTCTACTTATTTATGTAGGTGTATTTTCCATGCCAACATTGTTTGAACTTTTATACACAAGCATGGCCTAAGTATCATTGTTATTTGTGAACTCCCAGTGTTGTATTGTTGTATGCTTTTTGTAGTTCTGTTGTCTCAAGGATGTTCTGCAGTTTCATGTTCTTTAATGTCAAACTTGATAGGCTTCAACATGTGTAGTATACTTTCACTCTATGTATTTGACTCAAATGGTTTCTTGCCTTCTTAGGTTTTGTCTGATTAGTCATGCTCATGTTAGCCTTAATGACGTGTCTTTTTCCTGTTATGAGCTCATATGCATACCTTTGATTTCTGCGACCTTTTGTAGAAACAGCTTGCTCAGAGTCTGCTTTAACAAAAATCTTCCTTCCAAATCCTTTATGTGTAACCTATTGTTTCTTGCAAACTAATCCTTAAATCTCTCATGTTATAGCATTGTCTTAATCTCTAGCCAAGCATGTTTGTCAGAGCTTTGTAACTCCGATAATTGTGTACCCTGACTAGGCAATCATTCACTCTTTAGCATTGCTTCTAGGATAAATACCAATGTGTAGTGCTCTCTCATGTGTGGTCTACTGACATGAATATTAATGTCTACATGTCATGTTAGCCTATAATTGACATGTTCTTTTGCCTACTATGAGTTCTTTAGAATCTTTGTGCAATAGTTAATGTGGATCATGTTAAGTTTCTTGATCAACTAAGGATGTTTGCCAAATTGTGCACACTAGCATGTTGTTATTCTTTTTGCAACCACATTCTCATTAGGTTTCCATGTTAAAAAACTTCATATAGAAATTGTACTCTACCTGCTTCTTGTCACGATTCTATCAGACTATCTAAAGGTCCTTAGGTTGTTTCGGGATCATGCTTTACTTTGAAACTCTTTGAAATGGTTTATTGTCCTATGATGGTTAATCTTGTCACTACCAAACTCTGTTTCTGGAGTGAAAAAGCATAAGCATGCTTCATATTTATCTTCTGTGCCTTTCTATTTAGCACGATCTGTTTTATATGTCTTGGTTAGAGTTGTTAATGGCTACAACTTTAAGAACTAAGTGATTAAGTTGTTCTATGAGTATTGTGTCACCTGCATAGCTAAATTTAGCATACATTTTGGGTAAGTAAGTTATTCATTGGGCCTGGAGATGGGCCATGTGTGTTGTCGGACCTGGGCACTGGATTCAGGTGCACTCTAGTTGTCTAGTGAGCCTGTGGTTTTGGCCTGCTGTTTGTCCAGGGAGTAAGGCTGTTGAAGGCCTGGGATATCTCTGGATTACTTTTGTATTGGTCCTGTAATTGCTTTAGTGGGCTTGTATTCGTTTCAGCATGTATTTTGTCATCTTCAAGTGTGTATTATTTCATTCTTGGGCATGTACTAATTTGTAAACAAACAATTGTGCTGCTAGTGAAATTGGGGAAACGAGTATATTCTAATTCTTGTTATTTAATCCAATATGTTCTACACTAATAGATAGCATGCCTATAGGCATCACGCACACGCTTCACTTCACTTGTCAAAATATGCTTCACTTGTTTCCATGTCTACTATTCAACGCTCTTAGATAACATGCCTATAGGATACAAAAATGCAATAACTTTGCCTATCTAAATACCCTGACTTAGGGACTTAAAAAATTAATCAACTGGTTCATGCTTCTTTTTGTCAATTGTTAGAAATCCTGCCCATAAGATGCTTATTGACCTGCTAATACTGTGTTTTCAAATGACTTCACTGTCTAATAATGCGACTATTAGAGATCATGCATATAGGGTAGTAACCTTCCTAAGACACATATCTATAAAATTAGCATTAGTTATTTAGAATTATAAGATTGTTTTCACTACCTTGTTACGCAAAACGAATAGATATCATGTCTATAGGACTCATAACACTTTAATTTGCCTATAGTTAGTCCAGAAATTACAGCACTGCCTATATAATACTGGAATCCAGAATCATATAGAAATCATGCATGTAGGACTTAACGATTCCAACATGTCTTAATACCATCTACTGCCTAATCAGAAATCTGTTTGCGTGCTTTCCTGCTAATGTGTGGAGGTTATTTGAGCCTTTTATTGCAATTATAACCAGTCCTATCTTGTTTTGATTTTCGCCTAGTTTTATTATTTTGAGCACCAAGGTTCAATCTAGAACTACCAAATAGTAGGTCCAAAGCCTCCTGGACCACATGCACGGGACGAGTAGTGCACACATAGGGTGCGACTTTGAATCGAATCAGGACCCTTTTAAGTAAGCAACTTCAACATAGTAATCGGGTAGCAGGAGATGATAGTCTGTGCCCGCTGAATAATATGAGCAACCCCTACCTAAAGGGCGTTGCGAAGTATTATTTATGTTAAACGGGTGATCCTTTAGGCTAAAATTCTTAGGACCCATACTTTTTTTGTTTATATGCATCAACGTGGTTATTAAGACGTATCCATTCTCGGTTATTTTAATAAGACTCTACCACTTCTGAACTTCCCTTCTATTTATTTGATCACCTATCTTAACTATATAATCCATATAATCTAATGTTCGGCCGGGACCCACAGTTGTGGACCTCAAAGAGTGCCTAACACCTTCTCTTTGATGTAATTTAAGCCCTTACTGGATCTTCGGTTGCGTTGATTAGTCATACAGAGTTATTTACAAATAGGTGCCCTAACGCGCTTAAAAATCGTTAGGTGGCAACTCTTCTCTTTTAATACCGCCTTTAAAAGAGTTGTCACATGTCGAAACCCCCCTTCGCGAGAAAATGGGTTGCGACAGTTGGTATGCTCGGACGGGGTCTCGAGGGACTCAGGTGAATTTCTGATGTGGTTCGGCTCATTTAGAATGGTTTTTGCATTGCTGGTTGTTGGTGTGTCTGCAGATCATCGTCGTCGTGAAGCAGGGAATGCGATTACGTGGAGTAAATCTAGAGCTAGGTATTTTATTCTTCGCATTCTGGAATATTCGACTGCATTCGCGTAGATTGTTGGAGCTTGAGCATCATGTTCTTGCAAGTGGTTATGCATTGGAATAGTGTAAAGCTAGGCCGAGCAGGTCTTCATGAATTCTTCACGCGTTGTTGCATCTGCGTTCACATTAGTCTGTGTAGATATGTATCACGATCGCGATCATGGATCCACGTTCGCGTAGAGATCCTTCGAGGCTGAGCATTTTGTGCTTCGCGATCAGGAAGTTGGTCCCGCAATCGCGAAGAGAATACCTGGGCAGTGCATGTAAGTACTCCATTTCGGACCTTTGATTTATTTTATCACATTTTGAGTTGGGATCTCAGATTTGGTTGAGTGGTTATCGAGAAGGTTCTGACGAGTTCCAGATCATATATAACATATAAATACTTCCGAATTTTTGTATGGGTAGGGCTTGAGATCGGTAGAGAATGGTAATCGGATCTGCGGAATTTCTAGGTCAAGAATGATTCTACATGATAATATTGGAGAGATGCAAGAAACGACTTCGTATTCCTAGAAGGTTACTTTAGAGCGAGAATATCAGATTGAGTTACTTTTGGGTTGGCAATCAGGCGACTCGGTTGAGTTAGAGACGATTAGTTCTGATGACTCGATTATATGTTAATGAGTTCCGAAGAATTCACCATGGTTATGGCCACGACTTGTGTTGATGTTTTCCACAAGTATAGAAGATATATTTCAAGTGGTGATGTTCTCCTGGATTGAGTTAAATGATAGGTTCTCGGTTGACGAGGTGTTCAACTTGCTTGTAGTTTAGAATTGATTATGAGATTTTCACATTTCACGGGTTAGCATGTTAGTGGCGGTGCTCCATGTGGGGTTGAAAGTTGTGAGTTAAAGGTTGAGGTTTAGTTTTGAAGGGAAGTATATGAGTTCTTGATGGCACGGGCGATTTTAGATATCTACGAGGATGTGGGCACTATTTGATATCACCGAAGGAGAGTGCGCATGTTCGCAGGTGCGTGCGTTTTGACTTGTGGGTATTTTCTGTAAGATGATGGAGTAGGAGTTATGTGTCAACCATTTGATTACCAGTGTTGAGATCGGATATGGATATTTTTGTATTCAAGAGGTTCAGAATATGGATGTTCTTGTTGGCAAACTATTCCTTGATTGCGAATGGTGAAGAAATGTTGAGGATTGGATGATTGATGGTATGTGTTATGGAAAGGCTGCTATGGACTATTGGAAGGTTATTTACATGTTTGGGGATGAACTAAATTTTGTTTGGGGATTATTTGTGACCCTAATGAGAATGGGTGTTCTGTATCGGATCGGATTTGCTTGCTTTTGTGCAACTTTTACCAAATGTATATAATCGGGCAGACTAGATGTTATTTGCGCCTTGGTCTATGTTACGTGTTTCTATCTTATGCTATGATGGGTGGTGAAGGTTATATGATTTTTTCATGCATATTGTAATTTTGTTTAGGCCTTATGGCATTGTGGGAGAGATGGCCCTCGTGATGTTGACTTGCTTATTGCACCATTACGGTTCTTGTCTTTCTCAGTGTTGTTGTGCCTAATCATCTCCCCGCAATTATATTTGTGCACTCTATCATGCTTGATGTTGACGCACATGTGATCAATGATCCCGAGCATTATGGCTCGATGGGTACCCCTATGTGGATTGAGACGATTGAATCGGGTTGCGCACTACAAGGGTACTGTGATGATATATAACTCCTTATGCTTTTGTCTTGTATTTTTTCTTTCACTTTGTTGAAAATAGTTTATAGGAAGATGTTAAAACTACCCTGCCTACTTAACTTGCTAAGCAGCCTTCTTATTTAATTTCTTACTATTATCTGCAAACTCTGAATTATTACTTATTTGGTGTACGGAACCGCATTATGTGGAGATCCATATGGTTTTGGTGATACTTGTCAGTTGGACTGCTTGTATTGGCTTAGATGAGGTTTCTAAACCTGAGATTTACACTATCGTATTGAGTTAAGGAATGTTTAAAAGAATGATACCATATTTCCACTAAGAAGGTGGGTAATGGCCCTGGTTGAGTGAGCTTCTTGACTTACTGATCAGATGAGTGATTAATAGATTCTAAGTGTTTCTTTCATCATGGGCAGCGTACGAAGGTTTTGATAGAGGTTTTATTTGATGTGAGGTTTACTATCGGTACCAGATTTGATTTGGGCCATCTATGGTGATTAGGAGTTATTGCTGTGAGTATCTAAGTGGTGTGGTATATCATGCGGTTACATCTTAGGTCATGGTTATGTCTTGATACAGCTTGTTCAGGCTTATACAATGTGTAAATAGGAGAATTGGGTCTTGTAATGAATTCTGCATCTTAGAATATGGGTTCTAAGGTTTACAGACTAAGGTGAAGCAAGGTTCCAGTTATGTTGTGTTGGCGGGCTTATATGCATTGGGGTTACGTGGGATGACCCCCGGGTATGTGCATGGTAAGGTTACACCATGATTTAAGTGGGGGAGGATGAACCTGATAGTAGACTATATTATGCAATGTAGACGCTATTTATACTCTAAATTAACCATGCTTTATTGATGTTCAAATGATAAAAGATAACAAAAATGCTCTAATTGAGATTTTTATGTTGTGCAGAAACCACTCTGAGCTAGGAGGAAGATGAAGAGCGTTTTGGAGTCAATTATGTACATACAAGGCCAATCAATGATAGCCCGGATGAAAAAGAGCAAGAAAAGGCAAAGAAAGCTTGTGGACGACCGCGGTCGAGTCCGCGGTTGAGACCGCGACCGCGGTCGAGGATTTAAAAGCGGAAGATTTTAGGGGCTAAAGAGTAAATTCCTGGGCAATTAACCTAAACCCGTAAAAGCCCAAAACTCGCCCAAGAGTCAGTTTAAGCTTGTTTTAGACTCAATTGGAGGCAAGAACAAGTGAGAGAAGATCAAACCATCTTTAGAGTTTTTATTTCTTATTTTTTTACCATTAATTGTGAATCATGAACCATATCATTGCTTTGTCTTATTTTAGTATGAGTAGCTAAACATTCAGTCTAGAGTTGATGGAACCAATTGTTGGATGAAGTTTTTAACTCTATTAAGATATAATCGAGCAGTGTTTGTTCTATGATTGTTCAACTATGTTTTGAATTGTGATTAATCGAATGTGCCCTTGATTAATCGTGTCTAATTTTCTTGTGTTTCTTGAGAAAGAATACTTGGTTAGATTGTTCTTACAACACCACTTTTGGGTAATTGAAGAGATTAATTACTTGAATTTAAAAGTGGGTTTAGAAATAACGAAGCTTTGGTGGGATAATTCTGAGTCGTATAAATTGTTATCTAGAGTAGTTCGAAAGAATGCTTCTAGTAAATTATCGTAATTGATCGAGAGATGATTACGATAGCCCATAATTCATAATCCTCATAGAGTATTATGGCGAGATTATAGCTAAAGAGTTAAGAATTAATCTGGCAATTGGGGAAAGAAATACCCTAGATCTTTCTACCCTTGAATTCATCTTTATTCTTGATTATTGTTAGTTTTATTATCATTTTACTTTAGCTAAATAAATTCTGCTGCTTATTGATAAAAATCTTGCATCCGAAAATTGTCTGAGCTTAGCCTTATTAAGAGTTGTAGTAAATAGGTTACTTCCATGTGGATTTGACTCCGGACTTAAACCAGATTATATTTGCAGCGACTGCTTTGTCCTTTTTATAAGGCATAGTTGGGCGTGATCAGAACCACTCGACCGGTCGTTTTGAGTATTTGCATTCCTTTCAGTAGTTTGAAGCCTTGAGTAGCTTCATATGATGTATTATGACTTGTGTGAATCATCGATTTTGGTTTTAAGGTGCCTCGAAATGGATTTGGAGGATTGAATCTCATGTTAGAAACTTTAAGTTGGAAGAGTTGATTAAGTTTGACATTTGTGTATTTGGCCTTGAATCGGAGTTTTATTGTTCCGGTAGGTCTGGATGGTGATTTTGGGCTTGGGAATATGCTCGGAATTTCATTTGGATGTTTCTAGAAGGTTTCGACACTATTTGACGAAAGTTCAAAATTTGATGGTTTGGAATGTTTAGAAGTTGGACTGGGAGTTGACTTCGATGTTATCGGGTTAGGATTGTGGTTTCGGCAGTTTAAATAAGCTTTTTCTGTCATTTGGAACTTGTGTGAAAAATTTGAGGCTATTCCGAGTTGATTTGATATGGTTTGGCACGAGTTTTGGAAGTTTTTAAAAGTTCATTTAGTTGGATTTGAGATGCGATTCGTGCTTTCAATATTGTTATGTGTGATTTGAGACCCTGAGTAAGTATTTGTTATGTTTTAGGACTTTTTGGTATGCTCGGACAGGGTTCCTAAGGGCTCGGGTGAGTTTCAGACGTGGTTCGAATCATTTTGAATGGTTTTTGCATTGTTGGTTGCTGGTGTGTCTGGAGAGCATCGCGATCGCGAAGTAGGGAATACGATAACACAGAGTAATTCTGGAGCTGGGTATCTTCTTCTTTGCGTTCGCGCAGGTTGCTGGAGCTTGAGCATCGCGTTTGTGCAAGTGGTTACTCGTTCGCGTAGTGTAGAAGTAGTCTTGGTAGGTCTTCATGACTTCTTCATCGCGTTCGCGCTGTTGCGTTCACATTCTCATTAGTCTACGCAGATGTTCATTGTGATTGCGAGCCTAGGGCCGTGTTTGTGTAGAGATTCTTCAAGGCTGAGCACTTTGTGCTCAATCGCGAAGCTGGTCCCGCTATCGCAGTGAATATACCTGGGCAGTGCATATAAGTTCTCTATTTCGGGCCTTTGAGTTATTGTACCACATTTTGAGTTGGGGAGCTGGGATTTGGGCCATTTTGGAGGCGATTTTCACCACATGGATTGGGGTAAGTATTTTCTACTCGGTTTAGATTACATTACGCGATTCCATCTTCATTTTTGGAATTTTATTGATGATTTCAAAAGGGAAAATGGGGGTTCTTGTCTAAACATTCGTAAAGTGAATTATTTAAGTTTTGAACATCGATTCGGAGTCGGAATTGAGTGAAATTAGTATGGTTGGACTAGCAAATGAATGGGTTGTCAGATTTTGTGAGTTTTGTTGGGTTCCGAGGTGCAGGCCGGGTTTGACGTTTTAGTTGACTTTAAGTAAATGTGTAAAGATCGACCTTTATAGATTGGCATTATTTGATGTTTTTGAGTTGCTTTCGGCTAGTTTCGAGTTGTTCGGAGGATAATTTGAGTGGGATGGCGCTTCTAGTGTATTGATTTGGCTTCTTTGAGGTAAGTGTCTTGCCTAACTTTGTTGGGTAAATTTTTCCTACTAATTTCCATTATTTGCTACATGTAGGGGTGATGCCTATATGAGGTGACGAGCGCATATGCATGTGCTCGGGTTATTCTTGCTTGGAGGTAAATTATACAATTAATTGTGCTTTGTAGAATTCTGTGACCTTCTTGTTTCATGTCTTACTTGACTCCTAGATTACTAAGAATATGAAATTAAATGCTAGAACCCAACATTTAGCTTATTATAATGTGATTTAAAATTTGATGGGTTTTTGTGAAATTATTGATGTGTTAAATTCGGTCATCACTATGCTTGATTACTAATACATCGCTATGACCATTATTCTTGAGATATTGGATCCTATACTTGTGTTGAAGATCATTTTTTACACTTGTTAAAATACTTGAACAATAAGGTTCTGAGATTTATTGAGTTATTGGCTTAAAAGTTGTGATTGATGTTCATTTGGAATATTCGATTAAACACTCTCCTTGATGTTATTCATGCTAACTACCTTGTTTGTTATTGATATACATGTGTTTGGTGAGGAAGAGTGTAAAGCACGAAGAGTAATGTCGTGCCATTTTATTTACCTTATCATGTGAGGGTGAGAGTAAAAGCACGAAGGGTGATGTTGTGACATTTCATTTATATTATCATGCGATCATTTACATTATTATGTGAGAATGAGAGTAAAAGCACGAAGCGTGATGCCGTTCCATTTTATTTACATTATCATATGAGGATGAGAGTAAAAGCAAGAAGGATGATGCTGTATCATTTCATTCATATTATCATGTGATGATGAGAGTAAAAGCACGAAGGGTGATCCTGTACCATTTCATTTATGTTATCATGTTATTAGTTACATTATCATGTGAGGATGAGAATAAAAGCAGGAAGGGTGATACCATGCCATTTCATTTACATTATCATATTTTATGGCACGGAAGGTATTTTCGTGCTAACGAGGACGAGGGGCATGCATTATGTTGTGATATCTTTTCCTTGTGTATACATGCATGCCTTTCTTTTGAGCTGTTGTTGTCGCACCTATGATTTCTATGTGGTTTGTCGTTGTTGTTTTGTCTTTGTCCTCTATCTCAATTGTTGTTGTGTTGTCCATGACTTCTATATGTTTAACTTGAAAACATCATGCTTTTCTTCTTGTTGTCATGTCTACATTCAGGCCGTCTCTTATTTGTTCCACTTTCGTATAAGCCTTACACCATGTTAGTTATTCATGCCTTTTATTTGTTAGCTCATAATGGTCATGCTTTCTCTCTTGTCTATTATATCTACATCTAGGCCTTCTACCTTGTTAGTTAGTGAAATTTATCTTCTTCCTTCCCAACCACTGTCATTACTTCTATGATTTCTACCTAGTCTGCCGTTGTCCATATGTACCTCCTTATTTGTTATTGTTACTTGTGTATTTCCCACTTTGTCATTACTGTTATTGGCATTTCTTTCACCTGGTTGGTATTATTATACGTATATTTGGTGAGGAACAGATAAATGCACTAAGGGTGTTGCTGTGCCATTTGATTTGATGTCTTGAGTATATTTTTCACACTATGAAAGTTATGAATTTATTATTGTGGTTTAACAGCTATCGTTCTAAGGAGAGGATTGGTTGTGATATTGAGGAATATTAAATCGTGATTTCTTCTAGTAATCATTTACTGCCTCGCATAGTTGTTTTGTCGTACTCTTATTTGTTATGTTCTAGAATTATTTCTATTGCTAGTCTACTGCACAGGTTATGCCAATGGGTATCTTTTAACTAAAAGCCTTGTCTCTACTTCAATCAGGTTAGACTATATACGTACTGGGTACATGGGGTCGGTTGTACTCATACTACACTTCTACACCTTGCGTGCAGATTATAGAGCCGGAGTCACTGTGTATGGCGACAGTTAGCATTGAAGATGTACCTGTGTTCCAGTTATGGCTGCCACTTCTCCTTGGTAGCTTTAGATTTTGCTAATCTTTTTATGTAAACTTCAACAGATGATGTATTTATTAGTACCAGCTCCTGTAAATTCTATGTCTTAGAAGCTCATGATTTGTACTACGAGTCCTTGGGATTTGTATATGAAGTTTAAGTAATTTATCCATTGTCTCTTATTACTTGATTTGAGTTGCGTTGATTATATTTAGCTTACCTAACGGGCCGAGTTAGGTGTGATGCGAGACTAAAATGCATAGTTTAACATGTAATATACCTTACATTTGAGGTGCTTTAATGAAAAAAAAAATACACTTGTTGTGTGCTTAATGGAGTTTATTTCATGTGTAGGTGAATTGAAGATGGAAACGGAGCTGAAGGGATAAAAATACGTCGAAATTTCGCAAAAGAAGACACCCGGGCGATAGCCAGGCGTTTGCCCCCTAAAGCCTGACCCTACCTGGCGTTAGGGGGCGTTTACCCCATAAGGCCAGGCAGCCCCTGGCGTTAGGG
>ML405534.1:66276-78833 GCA_005239525.1 Nicotiana knightiana | reverse complement strand
ATGGGTCTTTGTACGCAAGAGGAATGAGGAAAATGAGGTACAAAGATATAAGGCACGCCTTGTTGCACAAGGATTTTCACAAAGGCCTTGTGTCGATTATGAAGAGACATATTCACCCGTTATGGATCCTATAACGTTCCGTTATCTCATTAGTTTTGTTGTCCATGAAAAGCTTGACATGTATTTAATGGATGTGTTTACCGCCTACCTTTATGGCTCACTTGATAATGAGATATACATGAAAATTCTCGAGGAATTTAAAATTCCTAATGCACAAAATTCAAAGTCCCGGGAAATGTTTTCAATCAAATTGCAAAGATCTTTGTATGGTCTAAAGCAATCAGGACGTATGTGGTATAATCGTCTTAGTGAGTATTTATTAAAGGAAGGTTATATAAATGATGTCATTTGTCCATGTGTTTTTATAAAGAAAACAACATCGGAATTTGTTGTACTTGCCGTATATGTTGATGACATAAACCTTATTGGAACTCCTATAGTTTTGTTGTACTTGCCGTATATGTTGATGACGATCCTCGGCAACACCATGGAGTTTCTTTTGTTATTCCCGTCTATTTCTTCCAGACGGTGGGACAATTATATTATGTCTTTTGTATATTTTGTTAGCATGCCCGTAGGACTTGTGACACTAGTTCCTGGCACACACGTGGTAGATATTATGGTTTGCGGGTCTGTATATATATATATATTGGCTCACGCCTCTTTATGACTGCTTTTGGTTAAATTGGCTAATTATCTTTTTCAATTAATGTTTTGAACTTTAAAACTTGGCACGTGTTGGGATGTTTAATCAAATATGGGAAAATCCTTAGTAATCTGAGTGTTGGCTTGCCTAACCCCGGTGTTGGGCGCCATCACGACCTGAGTTAGGATTTTGGGTCGTGACAATATTATAGAGTTATAGGTTAGCTAACATCACGTTGAGTCTTCCAGTTAAATCGTCTAATTAATTTATCTGGTTTATTAGTTGACATGGTTAATATTACTCGTAGCCTTCTCCCGAAGTATCAAGCTAATCTAACGCATATATTCCTATGGAATTAGAATTAACAAGAACGCATTAATAATTCTTGTATAGTAACCAAGCAAGGCGATTAGGTATATTACTATCCTAACCGCAAATCCCCCCCCCCCCAAGAGTTAAGATCTTGCTCTACTCATTCTTATATGCAATCTAGAATTCCCTCTCCCAAGTTCGATCCTAGATTCATAGATAGTATTCAATTGGTGACCAAGCAATCAAATAATTAAGCGCAAGATTGAAGAAATAAACCAATATGATAAATTAATAAGAACAATTCAAGCTTCGAACTACAACGTTCATGCAGCACCCAAAAATCTAGAAATAATAAACTATGAGATTAAAGGAAAAGAAGAGAAGAAAAACTAGTTAAAAGCCTCCCTCAAGCGTGATGTTCTTGCCTCCGGTCGCAAAACTCCCCTCAAAGTGGCATTTTTGGGTCTATTTATATGTGTAGGAAAAGACCTAAACGTGTAGGTCAAGTCCCTGTCAAACCAGGAGTCGAAATAAAACTTCAAAACTCGGAATGGACCTGACCTTTGGCTGGCCTCGCCAGCCTAACGCCTGGTGCAGCCTGGCTTTAGCCTGGCCTCGCCAGGTATCTCCTTTTCATTGTTCTCGAGCACATTTTCAACATTTAAGTATCCCTTTTGTTCTACTTTCATCTCCAATTCACCTACACATAAAATAGACTCCAATACGCGCAAATAAAGTGTAATTTATCATTAAAGCATGTAAAATGCAAGGCAAATAATGTACGAAACTATGGAATTATAGCCCCACATCACTGCATGTTGAGCTTGTAACGTTTCGAAGATCATCCGCAGATTGATCTTGTAGTCTTCACTGTCGTGCGTACCTCGAGTTGTTGATCAGACTCCTCCGCGAACGTTGTTCTCAAGGTCGGCCGGTAGGTTTGCATCGATGGCCACATATGAGTTGGCATCGATTGGTCCCCAACTAGAGCTCTGTTGGGATCAGCAGGGGCACCTCGTTGCTAGGGGGAAAAAGGTGCTAAGTATGTCATTTTTCAAGGGTTTTCTTCCTTTTTTTTTAAGAAAGATAATGTTAAAATTAAAATAAAAGTTTATGTCAATTTATCTTATTGAAACCAAATGCATATCTTAATTCCATATTACAATGCTATCATTAATGTTACAAATCAAATTTGATAACTTGTTCACAAGTATACAATTTGAACTAAATTCCTCAAATCGTATCAAGACCCCTGTACAGATTCCTCTCTTTTCTCTACTATTTTCCCTTTTTATTTGTTTCTTTGATTCAATTCCGCTGCCATGGCCGACTTACCCGAGTGTAACAACAGTAGTGAGCCGTATCCATATGCTTATCACTATGCCGATGACATTCTCAGTTTCATCGAATTCAGTGATGGTTCCTATCAAACTCCATATGCTTATCATTTTGATATTAACAATCTAGGTCCCTATTTTGTTGAGTTAAAAGATGGGTATGTATTATCAGAGACTACTGATGCAACAATTACCCTGGTAAAACGTTATGACTCCTCCGAAAAACCATCAGTTCATTTCACTGTCGAACCGGTGTCTTACCGTCAGTTCGACGAGGATTTTGACGAACCTGGCGTTTTTTTCAATTGGGATGAGGATTTGCTGGAACCTAATAATGGGGTTCAAGTGTTTGATAAAAGTCCTCAAAGAGATACTGATACTTGTCAAGGTGAAAAAATACCACAAATTTCATTTTGTGCTCACAAAATTCAATCTTGGCTTAAAAATGACCTTTTTTAGTCTCTGTACCTGTCTGTTTGGTAAAGCTTGTAACTTGAAGTGTTTGATAAAAGTCCTTAAAGAGCTGCTCATACTTCTCAAGGTAATAATTCCAACAAGAATTTAATGTTGGCTAATAACAAGGTAATAATACCATAAATTTAATGTTTACCTTATAAAAATCCAATCTTGGCTAATAAAAAGCTTGTATTTTGTTACTTTGCCATAAAAATACTTTGCCATAAAAACCCTAGATTAATAATTTGTTTGTAAGTTCTTCAAAATTGACTCTGTTATCATCATTTTTTTTTTTGCTTTTCTTCAAATTGATAGAAAGTTCGGTAACATTTTGAATTCGTGTTCCATTTACTTCCTCAGTGGTGTCACTTGGTTACAATTGGGACGAGGATTTTCCGGAACTTGGAGTTGGCAATAGAGTGGATCAAGTATTTGATAGAAGTCCTCTACGAGCTACTCATCCTTCTAAAGGTAAAATACCAAAAATTGAAGTTTGTCCACAAATTTAAGTGCATCATAAACAGGTGAGGCTAATGTTGCTGCTGAAGAGAGGCCGATGAAGTGGGAAAAACATATAACAATTGTTGCGACCAAACACACTCACGCAAGTATACGTGATCATCAAATAATAGAGTGGTGAGTAAAGTATCATTCCCACGAAGACTTATGATTAACTTTCAACTGATTCAAACTCAAATAACTTATCGATTTAAGAGATTTCTCACAAAATAGATAATTTACTAATTTACTACCTAAAAATTATAAAGTGATGAAATAACTAGAAATCAACCACAACACTTAAACAATTTCGAATAACAATCAATGGGAGATAATATTCCAGGGCCCTGGGTTAGCTAACAATCGTGTTGCGTTCTTGGCTTAAAATGACTAATTGATTTATCTGACTTTTTTATTGATAGTGTTGATATTACTCATAAGAATCTGTCGAGTTCTTACTCGCCTATTCAAGCTAACTTAATGTCTATATGTCTATGGAATTAAGATTAACAAGAATGCGATTACACTTCCTGTATTTCAACCAAGCAAGACAATTAGGTATATTTCTATCATAATTGTGAATCCGTTCCCCGATGCCGGGGTTCAAGAACTTGCTCTATTCAATTCTATATGATCTAGAATTCCCACTTTCGAGTTCAACTTTAGATTCGTAGATAGTATTTCACTATTAGCTACTCAACAAAATAATTAAAAATAGAATTAAATAAACAATCCAATATGATAAAGTCAACTTCGTCAAATTAAACTTGAAACATCAACATTCATGTATCACCCATGACCCCAGAACAATAAGGTTCTTAGCCACTCATGTTCATACAATCATCAAATAATTCCCGAGAATGCATAAAATCAATAAAAGAAGGAAAAAATAAGAACTCAAGACGAATTTCGTGGTTTCCAAGCTTTGTCATGGCCTTTTCTCGCTTCCCAATATGTTAGATGACCTAAAAGAGGCATTTTCAGCTTATATATTACGTACAAAAGTCATGGGTCAAAGTTCTCCTATTCCTAATCCGACTCAGCTTCAGGGATTGATGCTGGGGTGGATGCTTCGCATCCACCTCGTCCTCCACTTCTCAGCTTCGCATGCTAGGGTGGATGCTTCACATCAACCTCGTCCTCCACTTCTCAGTTGTACCCAGGTGCGAATGCTAAGGCATATGCTATGGTCCGACTTCACTGCCAAGGTTATACAATATATGATTTTTTCCTAGGTTGGATGCGACAGATCCAAGCTCTCCTCCTCTAGTTAGAGCACCTTTTATTCATATTTTTGCATTCCAAACACCCTAAATCATCACACACAACTCAAATAGTCATAAAACCAATAATTAAACCATGTTGGGCGTTTTAAAGATCAAATAGCATCAAAAAGCAATTAAAACATGAGTGAAGTAACATTAAAACATATAGAAATATGCCCAACATCACCACCCCACACTTAATCCTTTGTTCGTCCTCGAGCAAAGTAGAATCAACCCACAACCGATCGAATAAAATTAAGCTTATCGCTATCAAGCCACACATTTCAATTAAGCTTAAGTACCTATGACTTTGATTGATACCAACAATTAGCCCCTTGCATATGCATTCCCGGACTTCTCTCCTATGTTAATAACATGCCAAGCATGCTATTGAACAGTTCAAACCAATCAACTAGCAAATTCGGGACATCTCAACCTCAGAAACTGACTCCTTAACATAACTACTTTCAGGCCAACTTACTCACTCTAACTGAAAAGTTTAATAAACTCTCTTATCCATCATGACACATGTGACCTCACCACAAAACAGAGAAAGATAGTCCACACACTCAAATAAAATTTGAATCGTTAAAGACTTCAAACAATAGAAGAATTTTCTCACTCTCTCAAAGAAGTTCACATGCGCACAAAAAGGTACCATATGCTTGCCCTTAATGTAAATCTCTACTAATGTAAGCTTGCTCTATCTAAAATTAATTAGGACTTTTCATGGTTGTAATGTGGGCTAAGGGACGGGTAGGATATATTTAGGAATAGTAGTTCACCCTCCTAAGCACTTTAACATATCACATAATCAACTTTAAGCGCAAATTCTTCAATCCCAACTTACATTTTTCAACTAAAATCACTCCCAAAAAGGTTCCCTTTTTTTCTTAAGCACTACTTTAATTTATACCCCACTAGCAAGAACAAGATGTCAATTTATTCTCTTGTTTTTTTTTCTCTTTTCCAGATTTTTCTTTCTTTCTACACTTCTACACTTCTCACTAGTGGCGTTTTATTTTACAGAATAAGTGTACCCTTCTTCTTTTCATTGGTTTCACTCAAAAGTCACCCAAATCCCCTCTTTACTTCATTTAGCGCTCATTTCACAATTAAAGTGCTTTAAGAGGTAAAAAGATCAAAAGTCTCAAATAAGAATAAAAGTGTATAGGTTTGTAATGTGGGTGCCAAATAAAAAGTCTACAGGCTCAAAATGGCTTACTAGGGAAGATTTTATTTGTGGTAGCATTACAGTTCAGAAGGATCAAAGAAGGCCTAAAATCATATTTCAAACCGAGCAAAGCCTAGGATTTCACTTCAACTCACATGCCGGGCAAGTTCTAGACACAAATGTACTACATGAGACTTACACAAAAATCTCACCACACATTGGCACATGATTCACTTAGAATGGCTACATTTCAACTTTCAATCAAAGCAAGTACGGAGTTAAGACACAATTTTAATGCACATAGCACAACAGTTAGCACAGGAATCAAGACAATGAGCCTAAGCGTCACCAAAATAACTATTCAACTTTTCAAGGCAAAAATAGTTCTCACAAACTCATGGAGAAAGTTATAATCCACATGCTTAGGTCTAACTCTGTTAGTATCAAACAAGTCACAGAATGTGCTAAATTTAGTCTGAGCCTTTACATCCTACACTACTCTAAAAAGAGAAACTAGTACCTGGTTCAAAAATTCATCCCTTGGAAAAGAACCGCGGCACAAAGAAAAACTAAAAGGGAATTACTACACTACCTACAAAGAAAATCTTTTTGTTCATTTTCTTTAGACTTAAATCTCTCAAGAAAACTGTCTAGGAGATCCATTGTTGGGAAAAATCCAATTTTTCTACTTTTTTTTCCAGATTTTTCATAGCTACTAAAATACTACACAACTACTAAAACAAAAATAAGAAGTTAACATTTTTCTATATCCTACTACTAATTATTTAGAGAATTCTCACATCCCACACTTAAAAGAGTGCAGTGTTCCCAATGCACAAATAAAGCAAAACAATAACGAGGGTGGACAAGAAATTCCCTGAAATCCCAAAGGCCGAAGCAATAGCGACTCATGGGGTACTCAGACTTCCCCCAAGCATGATCCTTTGTGTGGGCACCCCACACTTAGTTTTCACCATCTAACTCACTTTTGCACTCTTCCAATGGCTTTGCTTCCCATTATTATAATTCTACAAAACAAAATAAAAACTACAACAATAATAAGATTTAAAAAATAAACAAAAAATAAAGCAGTTAAGATAGGTTGCCTCCTGACAAGCGCCTGATTTAACGTCGCGGAACAACACTACTACTCTGCTCAGGCTAGGCGCTTTCTCTTCTTCTTTCTCCCATTAAGCCTAGCCTTTTTACACGCTCGCAGAAGGTCTCCTCTTTCATCTCTGGCTCTTTTCTCAATTATCCTTTGATGCGAGGCTAGAATTCATGGTTTAATATGTTATATGCCCTACATTTTATGTGCGTCAATGATAAAAATACACTTTTTATGTGCATAATAGAGTCTGTTTCATGTGTAGGTGAATTGGAGATGGAAACCGAGCTAAATTGATGCAAATACATCGAAAATACGCTCAAGAGGCGGGGAGGAGTGCACCGGGCTATAGCTGGGCGCCAGAGCCCAAACGCTTGACCCTGCCTGGCGTTAGCCAGGCGTTAGAGCTGAAACGCCTGACCCTGCCTGGCGTTAGCCAGGCTTTAGAGCTTAAACGCCAGCCTTAGCCAGGCGTTAGGGCCCAAACGCCAGGTCCCGAGGGGGATAAACTTCTTGTGTTATTACTACAGTTTTGATTGGTTGATTTATCTCTATTTGTTCAACTACGTTCTTGTTGTAGTTGATTGAAAGGGCCCTCAATTAACTGTTCCTATTTATTATGTATCTACTTGAGAGAGAGTGCATATTTAGGTAGTTTTTTGAACAACATCACTCCCGGAGTATAGATGAAAGTCATAACCGAGGGTTTAGAGGTTGGATTAGAGATAACGATACCTCGGGTGCAATCTAAAGTGAACTGTAATGCAATCTAGCTAGCGTAACTTGAGAGAGTGCGTCTAGTAAATTATCATAATTACTTGAGAGAGATTTATGGTAGATAGAGTGTTCATGATTGATAGAGACAACTAATCAAACAATAAGAAGTATCCGAGAAGTAAGTTCACCAACGGGGGAAAACATAACTTTAGACCTTTATCATCATTATTTACAACACATTGTTAGTAATTGCTAGTTATTATTATTGACAGTAGAATTAGTATAACATCACCAATTTATATTAAAAAGTCTTAAGAGAATTGAGTGAGTAAAAGTTGCGTATTCTAAAGACTTGATTGATATGTAAATTCCCTGTGGGATCGACTCTGGGCATAATACCCCGGATTATATTTGCAACGCCCGTTTAGTCTTTTATTAGACATAGTTGAGCGTGATCAAATTTTGGCGCCGTTGCCGGGGAATTAACGGTATTATCAATTGAGTTGGAAGAAATACAAAATTCTGAAATATAGTCAATTGTCTTCAAATTTTCGTTTTCACATTGAAAGTTTAACGTTTGCTAACGTGTTGCATGTGCATGACTAGAAACTTATCGAGGACTGGTGAAGTAATTGAAGCCTTATCAGACCCCGAGAAAGTTTTCAGGGCCATAAACCGGACCAACCGGAAAAGCAAACATCAACCACAAATTGAACAAATTGAAACCGACATGGAAGATCCACACAACCGGAACAATCATGGGGATGATGTGGTAGACCCAGTCGCTCAAATAGGGGCAGAGGCTCCTTTATATGACTGGGCACAACCCACAGCTGAGAATTTGGCCACGGCAATACTGGTTCCTCAGATACAGGTCGAGTCCTTTCAGATAAAAAATAATATGTTGCACCTATTGCAAGACAAAGGGATATTCTCAGGGTCATACATTGAAGACCCCCAGCAGCACTTGAAAAACTTCCTATCAATCTACAAAACACAGAGGTAGCCTAACGTTACTCAGGAGGCAATAAAAACTGTTGTTGTTTCCATTCTCAGTGACTGGTGCTGACCAAACTTGGCTTAACTCACTCCCCATCAATTCCATTACCACATGGAAGGAGTTAGTCAAACAATTCGTGAACAAGTTTCATCCACCCAACAAGACTGCTCAACAAATTGATGAAATCTTGAGCTTCAGAGAGAAACCAGTTGAAACACTGCAAGAGACATGGGAACGATTTAAGGGGATGTTGGTTATCTGTCCACATCATAGTATTCCAGAGAAAATATTGGGGCAGCGTTTCTACATGGGTTTAGTTGATACTGTGAAAGAAAATGTTGATGCTTCGGCTGGTGGAGCATTCTTGAGCAAAACTTGGAGAGAGAGTCAAATCTTACTTGATAAAATGGAAAAGAATTCAGGATGGACAACAAGGAATGCACCCATTACTCCTGTAGTTCATTCAGTGCCATTCGATCCATCTAATACCATTGCAGAGAACGTGGCCACCTTGATAACACAAATGAGTATACTTACTAAGAAGGTGGAAGAATCGGGACAAAAACAGCAAGTACACATCGTTGACACAACCAATGGGGGCTTATGCACTTCTTGCATTAGTCAACCACTTGGTAATCACTGGACTACAGAATGTCATCACCCTCCTTATCCAGAAAATATGAATTACGTGTCGAATTATGGAAGCCGGAGACAAGGGGGGCAGAACTGGGGTCAGCAAGTTCAACCATATAGGCCACCTCACCAACAGTAGAATAGTGGGAATATGGGTGTCAGGGACCACAAGGTAATGCAGCACCATATCAGAGGCCACAAGGTTATACCCATCAGAATCAGCAACAATCATACTACCCTCCTCAGCAACAACAAGGGGGAAGGCAAGAAGATGGGTTTGTCAGGTTAGAAGCTATGATGCAGCAGGTAATTGGGTCAAATGCCAAAATCAGTGAAAGAGTAGATGTACATGATGCAGCTATTAAAAATATTGAAATACAGTTGGGCCAGATATCTATGGCAGTAAACAGTCGTCCTCCTGGAACTTTACCTGCAGATACTCAGGTAAATCCTGTGGACCAGGGCCCAAGGCAGCTGATGGCAGTGACTCTTCGCAGTGGCAGAGAATTAAATTTGGAACTGGAAAGAGCTCATGAAAACAAACAGACCGAGACATTGGTACCTATACCGACTGAACTTGATGATTCAACAAACTTGACCAAGGCAACAGTGCAACCTAGTGAAGAAGAACCCAGAGCACAGAGTGAGACTGAAAAAGAAGTGGAGATGACTCAGAAGCCGGTAGTTGAGGTGGTGACTGAGCAAGAAAAGTCCCAAATCACTAGGAAAAAGAGACCGCCAGCTCCATTCCCTCATAGGCTGGATAAATACCAAAAGGATGAACAGTGCAAAAAGTTCTTGGACATGCTAAAGCAGATACAGGTAAATATTCCATTGATTGATGCATTGAAAGAAATGCCTGGTATACAAAAATGATGAAGGAATTGATGTCCAGAAAAGTTGACTTCCAAGATCTAGCTATTGTCACCCTTACTCAGACTCTTAGTGCGGTAGTGACGCATCCTATTGCTGAAAAGTTGTCTGACCCAGGGAGTTTTACAATTCCGTGTACTATTGGCAACTTAACTTTCACCAAAGCTCTATGTGACTTGGGGGCCAGCATTAATCTGATGCCGCTGGCCATATATAAAAGACTGGGGATAGGTAGAGCCAGGCCCACCTCCATGCTGCTGCAACTTGCTGATAGGACGGTGAAGAGACCGTCGGGTATTCTGGATGATGTATTGGTGCAAGTGGGGAAGTTTGTATTTCCTGCTGATTTTGTGATATTAGACTGCAAGGTAGATGAGGAAATTCCCATAATCTTGGGAAGGCCATTTTTGGCCACAGGCAGAGCTCTTATTGATTGTGAGACTGGTGAACTTAAGATGAGGCTCAACGATGAAGAAATCACTTTCAACGTGCAGAAGTCTATGAGGCGACCTAGTGTGTTCGCCAACTGCTCTCTTATTGATTCTGTGAATGTGATCCCAGAAAAAGATAATGCTTTCCTGACTGTTGGGGACCCTTTAGATGAATGTTTCATGAAGCTGGATGATATGAACGGTGAAGAACTAGCAGATTGGGTGTTAGCACTTGAGGAAAAAGAGGTATGGAAACAGGCTCTCGAGTTTGATTCACTATATGTTGAGGAAAGAGAGAACCCGCCGGCCGAGCCATCTATTGAAGAACCACCAATGTTAGAACTAAAATCGGAGGATGCTGATGTGGTAGAAAAGATACTAGATTTAACCAAGGACATTGATGATACATATTTTGTTGAATCTAGTGTCATTATTGTTGAGGATGTTGGTACTCACTCCAACCATTTGTTCACATTGTTCTGGGATGATGATATGCAAATAGAGTTATCCGAACCATCTGATGAGCTGAGGGATAAAGAACAAGATGCCTACATTCTTGAATTCTTCCTGCCAGAAAGTAGGGAGTAAAAATTTCATCGAAAAGCCAAGAAGCGCAGATTAGTACATGATTTTATTGGGCCAGGCAGATTTGTTCCACCACCCCATGAGCATGATCATAGAGCAGAATCAAAAAATGGGGTTCAATTCATAAGTTCAAAGTGGAGGCATAAAGTGATTCAAGCATGTGCTCAAAGGAACATGAAAGCGAGATCACTGGAAAGGATGTCACCACTAGTGGACCAGGGAGTTTCTTACACCTTACTTTTAATTCTTGTGTTGTCTATATGTGATGCATTGAGGACACTGCATGATGTAAGTGTGGGGTGTGATACATATTTGTTGTGATTTGTTGTAATTAGTATGTATTCTTGTTAGTAGTTTTAGTTTTCTTGTTGGTACGTGTTTATTTTTTTTTTAAGTAGGAAAAAAAAACAGAAAAAAAAATTTATTAGATTAATGGACTCTTTCTGGCGATGGATCTCCTAGACAGTTTTCTTGAAGGAAGTAAGTCTAGAGAAAATACCAAAAAGATTTTTTTTGTTTTAAGTAGTGTAGTAATTCCCCCTTGGTTTTTCTTTGGACCACGGTTCTTTTCCAAGGATTTTTAATTGAACCGGATGTAGGTAGCTTTTAATTTTTAGGATTAGGAATCATATGGTTAAGAGCTTAATAGGAGCGATATCTCGAAACGTGCTAATGCCTTGAGAATAGTCAGTACTTTGGTTGTGACGCTTAGGCTCAATTTTTGACTCCAGGATAAATACCTTAAATCAGGAATTCTTAAGATTTGCTTAACTGCTTTGACTGGAGTGTCGTGATAGATCCAATCCTGAGTGAGTTATGTGCCAAGTGTGTGTGAGGTTTGTATGTTATTCTGTGCATTGCATTTGATGTCTAGAACTTGCCTCGTGTGTGTGCAAAGCGAAATAGAAGTTTTGTTCAATCTTGGAAGTGATATAGGCATTTCTTTGAGAGCCAGCTATATATATTTTACCCACCTAATTGTTTTGTATCGTCGTTAACCCCGTTGAGCCTGTAATCTTGTTTCTTTGGCAACCACATTACAAACCATATTCCTTTGTTTGAATGGATCATATATTTGAACCTTGTCACCTCTCTTAAGCACTGAAAATGTGATGAATGATGAAAAAGTTAAAGTGTGGGGTGGTAGGTTGGTTTTTGAGGGGAATAATTGAAATAGGGAGAAAGGTGCATTGTTTGGAAAAGTAAGAGTCATTTGAAAAAGGAAAAAAAAAAAAAGAAAAGAAAAGGAAAATAAATAAATAAAGTGTAAACAGTTGTATTGTTGTGAAAGAGAAATATATGTGGTGACTCTTAATGTAATTGTGCTTAAAGAAGTATGGGGTAATAACATTGTTGTGAAGGTGGAGTTTGGCTTAAAATGAGTTTGAGGTTGAACGTTAAAGTTTATGTATTAAAGTGCTTAGGGAGGTGTAGTCACTCTTATATCCAAATGTATCCTACC